>JALBYZ010000877.1:0-13820 GCA_038050575.1 Globisporangium mamillatum | reverse complement strand
CGCGATTCAAAATTGTTCTTTGTGTACTGATTCAATATGACGTGCAAATAAAAAACTGCATAACCTCGCGTCATATCGCAGCATTGCGAAACAGAATAAACAACCCTTCATACCGCGTGCTGCGAAATCACCCCCGAGGGGGAATTGAACCCAGCGCAGTGGAGTGGCAGGGTCAGAACCAAACCACCAAACCAAAATCCAAACCCGATCATGGAATCAGCAAAAACATCTTAAAGGCGACGCGCTTATAATTGAAGCAGTTTTGTGTCATGTGACCATCGCCAATGAGAAATACAATAGAGTACCTGACAGCAAAGCCAAAAGCCGGAGAAACATTGATTTGTGCGAGTTTGGGCTAAATGGACAAAAGCTGGTAGGATCGATGAATGAGTTTATCAGAAGACGATGTAAACGTAAACGAAAGCGAGTTTACACCTTCTTAGACCACATACATTCATCATAAACCTTTATAAAATGGTAGCATACAAAATTTTGTATACATATACTTTTCACAGCGCATAAAAATAGTTGTACGCACTATAAAGGATCTGAGCAATCACTCACCTCACGCTCCCATGCCGCTTCAGTTCCGGACGACGACGTCACAACACAATAGAAAGCAACGAGAGCAGCAGGATGACGGCGGCGCGAGTGAAGATCACGAGCGAAGAGACCCGCTGCGCACACGCCGCAGTGATCGTACGCGCGCCTTCTTATCCGGTACTGGCAATCGTGGGCTGCGTACTGACGTCTCTTTCTCTGTAGGGCGACGAAGCGCTGCGCGGCAAGCTGCTCGGCTCGGGACCGATCCTGCACAAGATCGACCAGCTCGTCGCAGAAGTGTGCAACGTGTGCGTGGACTCTATCTTATGCTGCAAGTCACCGAGTATCTTCCGTGCTCTTATGGGTAGCTGACGACTGATTCTGTTGTTTATTTGCTTGGCTGCTTGCACATACATACACAGGATCGCTCAGAAGCCCGTGGTGACCGTTGCTTTCGACGCGTTCAGGCTGCTTCGCCCGGTGTACCACGGTGACTTTATTCGCCTGGAGAGCCGCGCAATCAGCGTCAACAACTCGTCGATGGTGTGTCAGGTACGGTAGTGTTGTTGGTATGGTGCATCCTTTCCTTTTTCGTAACAGCCACGAATGAATCACACACACACACACACACACACACACACACACACACACACACACACTGAGCGGTGACATACTGCGATCTTCCCCATTTCTAGGTCAGCGTGTACCGTCACGACTTCCCGACTGGAGAGTTTCAGCTCACGCACAATGTTGTTGCGACTTTCGTGGCACTGAACGAGGACGGCAAAGCGCACAAAGGACTCCCGACCCTCTACGACCCTCAACGCCCCGTCGAGTGCGAGCAGCTCCAGGAACTCGCCAAGAAGCGGAAAGAGCTCAGCGTCCACTGGAACAAGGCGCAAGAAGATGTGACCAAGATTGAGCGCGTCATTCACAGCATGATCCCAAAGCACAAGTATGAAGCAGGACGCAAGGCGATCGACATCCAGACCACGGTCATCGAGACGAGACACACGTTCCTGCTCAAGCACGCCAACCTGCACCGCAATGTGTTTGGCGGCGTGCTTCTCGAGTGGATGGTGCGTTTTGATTACAATCGATTTATCGATTGTTGCATTTTGCGCTTGGTAGACTAGCATACTGATCTATTTTATGGATCCGATGCTTTTGTTCCTTCTTCTAGGACCGATCGGCGCTCTACTGCGCGCGCAATTTCACCAAGAACTACAACATGGTGACTATCGGCATGGACCGCGTGCACTTCAAGCTGCCGATTTTCCTGCAACACCTCATCAGCATTCGCGCGCGTATCTGTCGTGTTCGGTGGGTGAATTTTTCTGTGTCTGTGACTTTGTGATGGAAATGTATTACGAGGCATTCCTGGGCTAACATGTTTGTTTCGTAGGAAATACTCGGTCGAGGTTGAGATCGCAGTGTACCGCGGCACTGAGAAAAGCCACGTTCTCGAGCTCTCTCATACCGGGTAAAGTGCCTTGTATAATTGGTTCAATCGCCCATTACCTTCTTGATCTAATATCCTGTCTTGTCGTACTTTGCCTGACACACATACAGCTACTTTGACGTGCTCAACATCGAAGGCGACAACCGCATGCGCGAGATCCATCTGGACGTGACCGCGGACGAGAACGACCAGGACGGCATGCAGGCGCTGCTCAAGGCGTATCGCCGCCAACAGTTCGAGAAAGAGGACGCGGAGCTGCTCGCGATGCCCCCGATCCCCCTCTCGGCACCGAAAACGTTCATTCCGTCGCTCACAGCGCGCATTTAGAAGCTAAACGAAAGGACGTGCTGAGTTTCATTTTTTTGCGAAGTTAGAGAAGAGATTCCATTCTTCATTATTCCGCGTTGACAGTCATTGCCAGTGACTGGTGACAAGCAGTGCCCTCAGAATAAGATTCTTGTTACAAGAAGCGAAATGGGTACAGAAGAAGCTTTACGGAATTTTAACCAATAGAATTTTTCATAGCTATTATTTTAGCCAATCATACTGTGTTTATAAATGTAGCCAATTCGATTGGCAACGCTTAAAGGTGGTGTGGCACAATCCTGATCTGTGGCGGTGCACTGTCCAAATCCAAAGCAGCGGAAGTCTCGATGCACATATTGTGCGGGTCCCACCTTCTTCTCCGACCCTTTCATGCACGTGCATGTACGCGTTGTGCTGGTGCTGAGCTCTCGATAGTGGGGTTCTCCCAGTAGCGCTATGTGGCCTGAAGATACTCATAATAGACCTTGTACGGCTTTTCTTCGACTGCCTGTGAGCATGTGTGTTGCGCTCCAACCGCTCGACTAGTCCAGCCTGCGGTGCTTGCTGTGTGTGTAGCTTCCTCACACAAGATTAGCTGATAAGAGGGTGACGCTGAGTGCGGTGCTAACAGTGGCCACCGCGCTTGTGCTGCGGAACCGAGCGGGGCGTCTTGGCATTGACGCCACGATGCAGAAATCGAGATTCGAAAGCGTCCTCAGCAGTCACAATTCGTTTCGCCTGAGAGGTTTTTTGACCTGGAGCCGGTTTCAATACCAAGTTTTCAAGGATCTTTTGAGGCAGGCGATCGATCAGCTGCTTCAGCTTGGCGACTTCTCCTTGAAAAGTGCGCCGACTCACGGGCAGCGACGCGTCCGCGTTCACGGCAGCCACAAACGCAAGTGACTCGACACATAAGTCCATAAGGCATTGTCTGTCGTGCACCTAGTTTGTGAGAGAAAGCCGCACATGTTGTTGGTTGATGTTGCCAGCAACACTGTTATCGTTTTGTCGGATTAATACTGTAGGATAATTTTTCGCCGCTGAGCCTCTCTCTGACCAGGAAGGATGGATGGCGCCACCACATCCATATTCTCCGCATTCATGCTCGCACTGGACACTTGATGTGCATTTTGGGGCTCGGAGTGATCGAGAGACGTGTCATATATCAGTGCCACCCACCCGCGTCTTCCCGAAAGTGTACCTATTGGGGGGAATTGAGCATGGTATGCTTCTGTCGAAATGTCCCACACCACGCAACTCTGTATGACCAAGCAACAACTCACCACAGCGCTCTTATCTTTACAAGAATCACCTTTTGATATCCAACCAGTATAAAATCAATCAATCAGCTACCAATCAATCAATCAATCAACACCAAAGTGCCTTTGAAATCTTGTTGAAAACTCTGGCACATTATTGCTCGACTACTGTATCAATCAGGAAGACGACAAGAAAAGATGCGATCGTTGGAGGATGCGTCGAATCACAAAATTCAGTCTTCTCCATCAAAAGCTGAAGATCTCATCCATTCAAACCCATCGATCGCGTTCTTGAACAACAGCAACGCGTCACAACAGCGTGCGCGTCGTGTCGGGTGTGAGTTAGTTTGTGTGGCCATCTCACAGGTTTTTTTGGGAGCTTCGAACTCTGAACTCAAAAGCCAAAAGCTTCACAATCCCACACACTCATGCACACGCAAATGACGAATATTATAATCATCACAGCCATGACTCACTTGACAGCTCAATCCGCGTGAGAACGCGAGGCGAAAGTTCTTCCGCTCTTCAGGACCAAAACTAAAGACAGGAGCCGCAAATGTGTTGTGAGGATTTCGGCTCAAATCAGTCAGCAAATGTGATTTTCCACTGCAGAAGCCTGAAATCATAGCGATTTGGATGGATGGAAAGGCAGGCGGCGCGAGGGAGTGAAACCATTTCTTTCTTTACGGTTTGGGCGACAAAATGGCTGTTCTTGGCAATTGACAATTGGCGAGTCGGAATTGCGAAATTGGTGGTTTCAAAACGGACGGGTGCACCCATCCATCGCCTCGATTTGTGCACATAAAAAAGGACACGCACCCATTGCAATACCCTAGTTCAGTACATTAAGCTGACTCTTTGCTGAATACCCTCCCAGCTTACTGAATTAGGATATGGTTGCAAAAATGTACCCACAACAGCTGGAACACCACTCACAACACGTCACGGCAGACGCGCGCTCGCACTGGATAGCAAGCAACAAAGCAAGAAGCATGAGCTGATAGATTCAAGTATGGGCTCATGAGAATGATGGATGGATATTTGTAATGACGCAGCAGCATCCAATAGAGAGAGCAGAGCGCGATGGGAAGGGCACTTTGATGGCTCTTTGGGTCCCCACTCTCACCTTCGCATCTGTTTTTCGCCATCAGAGTGATGGTGGTAGTTTCACCACTTCAGATTGATATTGTGAGTGCGTGAGCCTGTTTCCTATTGCGAGTGTAAGTGTGCCTCTTGGGGCTGGCTGTTGAGTCTGAAGAACGCAGCAGCCAAGCTCTCTTCATTCGATTCGGTGCACTTTCTTTTCCAGAATTACGCCCTTCTTCCTTTCCCTCTCCCCACCCTCTTTCCGGTCAACCACCAGTGAACCCACAACTACACACACACACCATCTCAGGCTGCCGTGAATAGAGGCAGAGGGCCCTTTCTGCCCTGCCTCTTCAGACTGGCTGTTGTTCCAGGTCTGTGTGACTCTGTTACATCCCGGATGTGAGTAGTGAGCTCATTATCCAATCCGCCAGATCCCACCCACACCCTCCAACCTCTCCTTTCCTAAAGAGGCACTTTGCTAATACATGGCGTCGCAGAGCCGCCTCACGCACGCCGTCACGCGGTTCCTCAAGTCCTTCCAGAAGCAGCACAAGGGGGACAGGGCGACGACATGTCCGTTGCTCGCAGCCGAGAGCCTCGCGCTGAGCACGACGGCGCTGCCGCGAGAGTTCTTCCGCCAGGTCAAGAGTCTGCTCGAGAAGCAGCACAAGCTTGAGGGACGCTATTCGACGGCCTCCAACCGCTCGTCCGTCTTCTTGTCCGCGAGCCCCGCGTCATCCGAGCGCGACAGCACCAACCAGAAGAAGTCCAAAAAGCGTGGCCTCAAGGAGAGCAGCAGCTCACCGACTTCCGCCACAGCAAGCGACTGCTACGCGCGACTCGCCGAAATGCTTGCGGTTAAGAGTGTTGATGCTGACTCTTCTTCGATGCGCTCCGTGGCGGTGCACGTTGCAGTGGAGACGCTGCTGGAGCTCTGGGACTTCCTGCTCCAGCTGCTCCAGTCGGACGACGACTCGGAGAACTCCAGTGTCAAACAGTCGATCCTCGCGCTCGTGCAGGCGATTGTGCGGTGCCACGAGTTTGACGTCGTGCTCAACTCCCTCGCCACTGGCGCGTGCGGCGCGCACCGCTCCTCCTCCAGTGACGGCATCGCGAGAAAGCGCCGCGTGAGCAGCGTACGACTCGAGCGCGCAGGCTCATTTCGAGTCGTTCCAGCGACCTCCGCGATGACACCGGCGCCAGTGAAGAAGTCTCGACGCAGTTTCCTCAAGAAGAGCAAGCGCAGCAGTTCCTCTGCTTCGTCGTCACCTTGTCTTCTCGCACGCAAGTACCTGGAGCTGCATCAAGCCACGCTCCAGTTCACAGAAGACTCACTAATGACCGCAGCAACCAGCAAGAATACCTCAGCATCATCAGGCTTTGCGACGAAGCAAATGCACGACCTGCTGGCGGCACTTGTCGCTGTGAGTTTCATCCGCATCCCGTTCTTGAGAGAGAAGATCCTCGAGAAGCTCCAGCGTGTAATGGCGACGAGCAAGACCAAGGCCAGCGGCTTGGCGTACATTGAGGAACTGCACAACATCCGCCAGAGCCCGCTCGCGCTCTTTAAGTGGCACCACAGCATCCTTTCAAAGTGCAGCACTGTCATGGCGCCGTACAACCGCGACGAGTTCTGGTACCCGAGTGTCCACTTCGTCGAGACGGTGTTGGAGGACAACAATGCGCGCATGCTCTTGTGCGGGAACCTCATCCAACACTTCACAACTGCAAGCGCTTGGGGACGTGTCGAGTGGAAGCGCATCCCTGGGTTCGCCATGCTCGTGGATCTGATGTTGCTGTCCACCGAGACGCTGGTGCAGAGCCAGATACAGGCGTTGGAGACACGAACTCCGACTGAGGATGACCACATGGAGGCAGCCGGCGCCAAGAGCGACGGCAGCCGCATCTCTCTGCGCGAGTTCTTCTCCGCTGAGCCTAAGGACCGTCAGTCGTCGTCGCCGAGTGCGTTCTTCTTTCACCAGTCGCTCAAGGTCCTGGGAGAGAACCAGTTTCTGGTCCATCCGATGCTGATGATGATCTTCAAGAGCACCAACTACATGCTACCACACCACGTGGAGGTCTGCCTCCAGTACCTCGAGCGACTCATCACAGCGCTCCCGCGATACTTCCGAGACGAGCCATTGGCGCTCACCAGTGGCGCCTCCAGTACCACTGTCGACATCTCGCTCATGCACCACGTGTTCACGTGCCTCCTGGAGTCGGAGCACTTTGAGATTCTCAAGAGCACGGAGCTCTTCATGCTCAAGCACTTTGACGCGTTCTCGCACACGCTGCGCAGTTCGCTGACTGGCGTGTTCGCCGCGCAGTTCCGCCACCTCTTCTTGCATTGGCACCGCGACGTGCGCTACTGCTTCTTCCATGTATTGCTCTACCTCACGTACTCGGGCAACCGCATTGTGCTCTGCGCGCGCTCGGACGAGTCGATCCTCGGCGCCGAGGCTGCACAGCTGTTCGAGATCCCGGGGCTCGTGCGCACAAGCGCGATGGCGGCATGGGAGGTGTTTGACGTGCCTCTGCACGCGATGCTGACGCGCTACAACCGCGTGAGCAAGCAGCTCAAGGCTAGCAACAACAACAGAGGCAGCACCGTCCAACTTAAGACGACATCTGTAACGACGTGGGTGGACACTGTGCCGTTCGCTGTGCTCACACGCTCGATCCCCGAGTACAAGCGCCAGGTGCAGACGTACTTTCAGTGTGCCAAGCAGTTCTCGCTGCACGAACCCGTGCCAGTGCCGGTCTTCTACGTGAAAGGTGCAGCGCCGCACAGCTGAGACCTGTTTGAAGTGGACACCAAGTTGTCCACATGGCGCAAAGAAACTTCTAAGAAGTAGCTCATTTAATCGAATGTAATATTAGTAGACCCTAATTTAATCTATCTCGCATAACCTGCATAAACGATGTCTCCATGGTGCCTTCGAACACGCGCAGTGCATAGCATGAGTTCAATCAGTTCAATAATGACTCGCGCATCTGCGGCTGCGGCGTCTGACCCAGAAGCGCTTCTGCCTTCATTTCAAGGGCAAGGAGGTTCGCGTGATCCGTTGTGTGCACGCCCACGGGAAGGCTCGAGGCGGGCAAAGTGTTCTCGTGCAAACACGACAAGCTGCTAACGTTCGCCGACTACGTGGCCGGCGAGATGCGACACGTTCTCTGACGCCGAGCGCATCTAGTTTGGCCAGGATTTCCGGGGCTCTTGCCAGATCTACTGCATACATGAACTCGCTCGAGCCCTCGGCAATTTCACTACTAGGTCATTCTTCTTTGGGCATTTTCCACGGAATGGCCCGGTGGGGCTTAGTGGGTCATTTCCTTCATATTCCGTGGTGTTGTTCTGAAGTATCCGAACTACAATCTGATCAAGAATATCATCACGGCCTCACTTGGAAACGTTCAAGCTCATTGTAAAAGGCACAATGATGATAAGGAACTGGCGACTGCAACACGCGCGCCTCGCTGCTCCAGCCGCTGGTGCTCACGGCCTGCGCCGCGTCTCCACTGCGTCAACGCCCCGGATACTCTGCTCCGTCGCGGACCTGCTGGAAATGCGCGGCCGGGCGCTCAAGTTCCCGCTACGAGCGACTCCTCTGCACTCGCCACCGTCATCGATACCTCAGCCGTCACCACAGACTCAGCCGCCACCAGCAAAGGTGAGAGCTCGCCGATCGCAGGCGCTGGCGACGGGCTTCGTGTTCTTTTGCGAGGAGACGCAGCAGGTGCGTGCGTTTGCCAACAGCTGTCCGCACGCGCGCCTGGAGCTCGATCTGGACGACAGCGACTTCTTCTGCGAGGGCTTCCTGCAGTGCAAGGCCCACGGCGCGTTCTTCGACCCGCGTGAGTAGCTCGTTTGTGAAGTGTCAATATGTGCGAATTGTATTTGACGGTGGTCTCTAACATGTGTCATATGTGTATTGAATTGATGACCTCTTAAACACATAGAGACGGGCATGTGTCTGCAGGGACCGACGGGCCAGCGAGCTGGTCAGAAGCAGAAGACTATTCCTGTACGTGCCACATTGAGTTAGAGAGTGAACGAGTCAGTTTGAGTCTGGCACTGACTCGACTGTTTGTGTGTGTGTGTGTGCTGATAGGGGCTTCCGGTGTTGGACGTTCGCGTTGATGACAGTGGCAACGTGATTCTGGTCGAGAGTGGGAACGACCAGCAGCAACAACAACGAGCGTCCACACACACTGGACACCTAAGCGCCACCTTTACGCCATCCAGTGGTGTTGGCGATGAAGAACTGAGCGCGTATCGCGCCAAGAAACAGCGCGAGCTGGCGGTGGCACTCTCCAGTCGAGTAGACGATGTGCACGCGATCCAGAAAGCGCTGCACGAGAAGACCATGGTGCGCATTCAAAAGTACAAGCAGCAGCAGCAAGTCCCGCGAACACCCAAAGGGAGCAACTGACAGTAGAGGTCCAGGTACAATGTGACGTCAAGTGCCGAGCCATTGCCGTGAGTTCTTATTGTTTTCACTACTCTCATACTCCTGGTTGCTCGCTAATTGACTGATCTGGACCTGGCGCGCAGCTCATCGAGAAACGACTTTGGTACGCTTGGCGCAGGTGGTGGTAGTAATGCTACCACGGAGCCCGAAGGTGTCGCTACATCAGATTCCCTCTGTGGTAGTGGTGACGCCAGTTCCGAGCCGACCGGCGTCTTGTTCCGAGCCACCTTGTTCTTGAGCTCGTCCAGGAAGCTCATAGCAGCTCCTGACTTCTTTACTGGCGCTTCCGTCTCAACTACGTCCTCGAGATTGCTCATCTTCTTGAAGCGGTTCTGTAGTTCGCTGAACATGTTCATTTTCATCGGAAGAGCTGGTAGTCTTACTGCATCACTGCAAATATCACCACCTCCTCGTGAGTGTCCATCTACACTGTCCAAAGCGCTCTGCTTCTCCTTCTCGAGCAGCTGCAGGAGCGCCTTGGACTTGGGTCGCGCTGGGGCTGCTGGTATCGCAAGCTTCCGCGCACTCAACGGTCCGCCTTTAGCTTTAGCAGTCTCGTCATTCTCAGAGAGACTGCGTAGGTCGATGCACTGCTCCGAAGCGAAGCGCTTGATCTTCACAGCCGCTGTCACTGCCTGAAGCGTAGCAGCCCCAGGTGTTTTCAGAGCTGGCGGTGCGAGTTTGTTGACGCGATTCGCTTTGCAGAAGTCCTGCTGGAGGAACTTGAGCACTTCGTTCGAGACCTGGAGCGACTTGATGCGGTGAAATGAGCCTCTCGACTGGGGATTCTGGAGCGTGCTGCCGTCTTCCTGGGCGTTGCCACTACTAGCAGTTCCAGTAGCACCAGTGGTAGTACTTGAAGCGCCACCCTCAGGAGTGCCAGTCGCTGCGCCTTCCTCGGTCGGCACTGAAGGATCAGCAGCGCCTTCAGCAGCCACCACCTGGGATTCGATCGTCGTGGCGTCACTGATCTCCTTGCCTCGACTTGCGATCGCGTGGTCCAGCTCCATCTTGCGCGCCTGAGCTTCCTCCTCCACCGAGAGTTTCTTGAACGCCGCTCTCTCCCGGGGTTTGAGCTCAATCTCCTCTGGGAACGGTCCTCGGATGCGCTCTTGGCGGGTCTGCGGGTCGAGCTTGCGGATCTTCTCGACCTCGTCCAGGAACTGCTCGTAGGTTGGGCACAGCGCCTTCCACTGCTTCTCCGAGTGGTCCATCTCGGACTTGAGCACGTCGCGGCTCTTGCAGAGCGTCTGGAAGCTCTGCTTGGCGTCGTCGCGCATCCTGATCAACGTCGCTTTCCCAAAGGACCGCTGGAGCTCCTCGGAGCGCGCGTCCTCTGCGATCGCTAGGTACTCGGCCTTTGCCGCGGGGATGAGTTCATCCTCGAGGTTCCTGAGTTTGTCTTTCTTCAGGTCCATCCGCTTGCGCTGCAGCTCAAACTTGTCGATGCGGGCCTGGATCTCCTGCTCACTCGGGTACTTGTAGACTGCATTGAGCAGCTGCTTGTCGCTCAGCGGCTTGAGCTGCACCTCCCCTCGCGCCCGACGGATAGGGTCCCAACCCGCTTTCACTTTCTCTCCTTTCTGCTGCTTGACGAGCGCGTACACGTGGTCCATGAACTGCAGCTTCCAGTCGGCTTTCTTGCCGTCCTTGTCGAAGTCGAAGCCGCTCGCAGGCAGAATTGCCGCGAACGCGCGCAGCTCGTGGATGTCGTAGGCCACAAAGTTCAAAAAGAACGGCGCGCACTCGATCGCGAGGAAGTTGTCGCGCGCGACATCGCTCTCGTGCGTCACGAGCCAGTGGAGGAACCGATTCTGCTTGAGGTAGATCGCCAGGTCAAATGTGTAGAGCACGCCCCGGCTCTGCGCGCGCTCGATGATCGTGTCCACATTGATCTGTTGGACATCCTGCGGGATGAGACTGCGCAGCAACTTCAACGATCTCGTATTGTCCTCCAAGTTGTCCACTTTCCATTGCTGTTCGCGCTTGGCGAGTTCGATGGGAAACTCCTTGGCCTGGTCTCGTCGGCTTTTCCAGATCTCAATGTCCTTCATGGACTTTGCGAAGTCTGTCTCTTTCTTCTTGAGGTCGCGCAGTCGCGAGCCGCGCAGCTTCTGCGCCGTGGTGACCGCCTGTTCGCAAAGCGACAATAGCTTCTCGCCTGAGCACTCTGGGATGCGCTTAAGGATGGCAATGAGCTGGTTGCTCACGTCCGCAACCTCCGGGGACATGAACTTGAACTCGGCGCACGTCTTCGCGAGGCGATCGGTCTCGCTGCCCAGCGCGAGCAGCATATTGTTGAGCTTGGAAATGTCGTCCTTGAGCTGTTCCTGGATCTGCAGGACGTGCGCCTTTGCGTCCTCCAGTTGCTGGAGGACCTGCGGAGTTGCATCCACCACCACCTGCAGCGAATCTGTCTCCCTCAGGAGGACGTTTGACTCCGTATCACCTGTAGCAGGACTTGACTTGGCGAGATGGAGTTCAGCGGCGATTTTGGCGTCCAGCAGCTCTTTCTTCATCCTTGCGATGTCGTTCTGGCGCGCCAGGAGCTTGGGTTTGCTCTCGGAGATCGCGTGCGACTGGTACATGAGCGCGCGCACTTGCTTGACGAGCGACGAGCTCACTTCCTCGCACGGCGTTTGCGACAGCAGCTGCACCTCGTACTCGAGGCGGTCGTAGCGCTCCTCGCCCTCGTGTAGATACCGCTCGGCGGCCAAGAACGCATTCCCCTTGGTGCTCTCGACCTTCCACTGGAGATCTTCGTCCGACAGCCCCAGGCTCGCCTTTAGGACCGTGATTTGCTCGACGAGCTTGTCCATTTTGCTGTTCTGTCGCATCAAAATGGACGGGCGAGGCTGAGGAGCTTGAAATGGCTGACCACCGCCCGCTAACGTCGGGATAAGCGAGACGCTCGGTCGCTTGCGCATGCCGAACTCTGCCACACTAGGGGTCATGATTGGCGATGACGTCCGCCGTGAGACCTGGATCAAGACCAGAGGGTTCTCGCCGCACGACATGGTAGGAACGCCCATGCGGACGGGCGGTCTCTTGCTTGGGTTGGTGGTCATGGTTCGTTGCGCCATTGGGTCTCTTCTTGAGCCACCAGCCTTCAGGTACTGCTGCTGATGCTGCTGTTGCTGATGAGTCTGCTGGTGGCCAGCTTGTGAAACCTGAAAACTCGCTCGCTTGTTCGCTGTCCTGCCACCCGTAGTAGCATGGTGCTGTATTTGTATATGACCTGGACCTGACGAAGACGACAATGTTGTACCTGAGCCCATTAATCTCTTGGCTGAGGCTCCTCCTCCGTGTCTCGTAGCCCCGCGACTGGATCTAGGATTGTCGCCACCACTGCTGCGGGTGTTATTGCTCTGAAGGTGCGAGCTGTAACCAAAGCTGCTCGCGTTCTGCTTCATCGAGGCTGAACATGGCGCTGACGCTTTCCTCCGACTCAGGAACTTGGGCTTAGGCGAGACGAGCGAGCGGCTCTCCATCGTGGACCGGAACGAAAACGTCGGCGCCGCCGCAGCTCCAGCTGGTAGCACACGGTGGTCCGATAGGTACGGCGCACTGGAGCTGCGCTGTTCTCTACCACTCTGCGTCTGCTTTGGGTGGCGCGTCTGCATCTGAACTCGGCTCTGAACCGCCGGAGCCTGGACGATCTTGCGAGACGTAGCAGTTCGCTGGAGCGTTGGTGTCGCTGTAGCTTTTGCTCCAGTAGTAGTAGTTGGGAATGAAATCCTGGAGCTGGCTGAGCTGCTAGCACCTTCCTTCGTTATGGACTTGCGGAGCCCAAACTGTCGAAAGACGCTGTCCTTGTGCTCCAGCAAACCCACGCCCTGGGCGTAGAGGCGAGAGGAGGCAGGCGCTGGTGCAGGAGGAGGAGGGAGACTCGATGCGTTCATCTTGGAGTTGTGGGAACTTTCCTTGGCATTTCGAAACTTAAACTGTTCAATGCGATCGGAAGAGCGACGAAGCGATGATGACTGGAGAGGCGCTGAGCATACGCAAAACCTTGAGTCGACTGCAGATGCACTTAACTCGGCTTCCATTTGGATCGACAGTGTCGCGGGCCACTCACTCCGAAGAGGGTTTGTTGGATTGACAGCCTGCCTCAGTGATCCATTCTCGACAGCCAGCAAAGGACTGAGCTGAGCTGGAGAGCTCGTTGCGAAAGGAGATAGCTGACGTAGTTTGGGCATGCGATAAGAATACGATTCGGCGCCAGCTGGTGTGAAGGTATTATTAATAACATCTTGAGCATGGACTTCGCCACTCGCTCGTTGCCCCGCCTGCTCGCTGGTCGATTGGTCTAGAGACCACCATCTCAAACTCTAGGTCCATATAACGTACTGGTATGCGTCAGGAGGCCATGGCATCGGATCGCTGCTAATAGAGGATCTAAAGTGGCCTGTGTTTGCAACTATTTGTTTGGCTGAAAATGAGTGAAGGTGGCGACTACCCGAACTTGATGCCTCATTATATCAGTACATTTATGAAATGCATTGATTTAATATAGAATAGTCACTACATGCACTGAAAGCGGAGTGAGCACAATGGAATCCAGTATTACTACATATGGAATCAACAACCAGTATATCTGTTTTTTATATAACAAGGTTGTTGTGCCCGTCTTTGACGGGCGGCCACAACGTTAAGCCAAGTAACCGATATATGCGAAATAGAAAAGCT
>JALBYZ010000876.1:0-13829 GCA_038050575.1 Globisporangium mamillatum | reverse complement strand
CCGAACCACAACCCCCAACCCCCCCCTCCCCTCACCACCCAACCCCCTACTCATCTACCCCACCGCCCCCCTCCCCCCGCCGCGCGCCGCCGGCGCCGCCCCCCCAATCGCGCATGCGCAAGTGGAAATTGTATTGATGCGGAGCCCTCGTCATGCCGTTGTTATGTGGTGGCGCTGTTGGAAAAGACACGCAAGAGTCGGTACCTGGCTGACCACTGTCGTACTCTTTGAGTGAGACTCGTTCATCTTGCTTTTAGGACACTGCCTGTGCAATCAGCACTGTTTGTCTCAATAAGGACCTGGCTGTAACGACCATCTGTCACTAGTGCAGTCGGTGAGGTGTAGAAATCTACACTTTTTTTACATCCGTTTGACAAAGACAAGCTCCAGCCAATCAGCGCGCTCTTTCAGCCTTCTTTCCCATTTTATTCGACAAAAAGTAAAATATATTCCGTCTTTTCAGCCAATAATAGAATACAATCAAACAAAACAAAGAAGGAAAAACGAACACAGCCATCTCATGGCCTCATTATCCAACTTGCCGCGTCCAACACAAGCGCCGCCACCCACCACCAAGAAGAAGCCAACACACAAGAGACAGTACAAGAGACAACAGCCATGGTACTCAACGCTGCGCAGATCGTCAGCATCGCGTCCACCGCGCTCGCCGTCGGCACCGCCCTAGGCTTCCTCTGCAGCCAGCGTCTGCAGCAGCAGCGAAACGCCGCCGCCTTTGCCTCTGGGGCAGGCGCCGCCGAGAAGAAGCGCAAGCGCTGTACGTTCCCCAAGCGCCTGATCCTCGTGCGCCATGGCGAGTCAGAGGGTAACATCGACCCGCTGCTCTATTGCCGCGTGCCGGACAACGCGATGCACTTGACCGAGTTGGGCTACGAGCAGGCGGTCGCCGCGGGCACGTCGATCAAGAAGATTATTGGCGACGAGTCGGTGGTGCGTTTACTTGTTTATTGTTGTATGTGTCGCTATATATATGTGTGTGTTGAATGTGGATACTAACTTGATTATTGATGTGTGAATATGAATTGGGAGCAGCGCTTTATTGTGTCGCCGTATGTGCGCACGATCGAAACGTTTGAAGGCATCAAGAAGGCGTGGAACAAAGAAACCGCTCACGCGATCCCGTGGTCGGAGGAACCGCGCATCCGTGAGCAAGACTTCGGCAACTTCCAGGAGCCGCTCAAGATCCGCGAATGCAAAGCCCAGCGCCGACGCTTTGGCTCGTTCTTCTACCGGTTTCCGAGCGGCGAGTCGCCCGCCGACGTCTTTGACCGCGTCTCGTCGTTTCTCGAGTCGCTGCACCGCATGTTTGAGAAAATGTCGGAGGAGAACTACGTGCTGGTAACCCACGGCGTGGCAATCCGCGTGATTCTGACGCGGTATTTCAAGTACCGAATCAGCGAGTTCGAGCAGATGGAGAACTTCCACAACGGCGAGTTTGTCGTGCTCGACTACGACGAGACGCTTTGCAAGTACAAGTTGTCGAAAATGGTGACCAACCACGTCAAAGTGAACGCAGACGGCGAACTGACGATCACGACGGACGAGGCGAACAACATCCGCATGCACGAGGAGGCGTGCATGTCACCCATGTCGATGCCCTACCCGACGTCACCAATGAACCACTTCCGCCGCGCGCCACCGCCGCCGCCGATGTTTGACACGCCCACGGCGTCCAGTGCGGCTTCGTCGCCTCGAGCGGACCCGGAAATCTCGGAGTTCCACTCGCCGCTGCCGATCTCCATCGTGAAGAGCGCAACAAACATGAAGATGATGACGGCTGAAGAGGCAGTAGCGACGATGGACTCTCAGAACATTGTTAATGTTGTGAGTGCGTAATGATGCGGAAGGGCGATTGCGTGTGTGATGTGCGTGCGTCCACGTGCCTCGATGCGAAAGACGCGCTGCTGTATACTGCTGTGTTCGCATCCGATCCCATCTGGTGACTTCGTCAGCATCACATTGGCAATTATTTAACTCCAGTTTTTTACCTGCCAGCTCGATACTGCAGATCATAAACTAAATTTAATGGCATATGAACAGGAGATGATTTGTTACTAGCCTAAGTTCGTACCTCTTCCTAGACTAAGTTCGAACCATCATTCTTCAGGCTGACGTGGAAGCTGTTCACAAAGTCAAAGTCCGCTTTGGGAGCTTTGCATATTTGTATGTATTTAGTAGAGTACTGTACTTTGTTCACACAATCCTCCCTATCCTCGCAATCGCAGTCGTCGTCACTATCAGACAGACACCCCAGACAACTCAAGCAAGTGAGCATGGCAGATTCGGTAGCTGAGCGCGACCTGCAGGCGTACCTGGCGAAGCTCGTGAGCGTCTGCGTCGTGAGCTACGCGGCCGTGGCATTGCTCATCCCCGTGGCGTCCAAGTGGCTGCCAGCGAAGCTCTCGGGCAAAGATCTCTGCAAGCGCGGCACGCCCGCCGGCGACATCCCAATGTACGCTTTTTTTTCTTTTCTCTCTATGTGTGTATGCGCTACTGTGGTAATGATGGTGTATGCGCTGACTCACTGTGTGCATTGCGTGTATGCTACGTGTGCTTTTGTAGCCCGGAGGCTCTGGGCATCGTGTCGGGGCTCGTGTACGTCGTGGCACTCGTCGTGACGGTACTCACTGTCGTCGAGGACCCAGACACCAAGGTGCGTTCATTGTTACAGAGAGAGCTTCTAACACAGAGAAAGATACGAACGGTTTGCTAATATGTGTCGAACATTCACAAAATCAGCGCATGATGGCGTGGGGCATCCTGTCGATCTTGTCGATGATCCTGCTGGGCTTCTGCGACGACCTGACAGACCTGCGCTGGCGCCACAAGCTGCTCTACCCGCCGCTTGCGTCGCTGCCGCTGCTGCTCAACTACCCCGGGCTCACGGCGGTCGTACTGCCCAAGCCCGCGCGCTTCCTCTTCGCCAAGGAGACGCTGCTGCACTCGCTCTTGAACCCACTGCTGCCGATCAGCGAGGGTGGCGAGGTGGTCGAGCTCGGGCTCATTTACTACGTGTACATGGGCATGATGGCGGTGTTCTGCACGAACGCGATCAACATCTACGCGGGCGTGAACGGCCTGGAGGCCGGCCAAAGCTTTGTGATCGGCGGCGCGGTCGTGCTGCAGAACGTCGTGCAGATCATTCGCGGACACGATAACGAGAACTTCCACTACCTCTCGCTCATGTTCATGCTGCCGTACCTGGCGACGACGCTCGGTCTGCTCAAGCACAACTGGTACCCGTCGCGCGTGTTTGTGGGCGACACGTTCTGCTACTACGCGGGCATGACGTTCGCGGTCGCAGGCATCCTGGGCCACTTCAGCAAGACGCTGCTGCTCTTCTTCCTGCCGCAGGTGCTCAACTTCCTGTACTCGATCCCGCAGCTGTTCAAGATCGTGCCATGCCCGCGCCATCGCCTGCCCAAGTTCAACGCCAAGACCGGACTGCTCGAGCCGTCGACGATCACGCCCGAGTCCACGCGCTCCAACTACACGGTCATTAACCTGTTCCTGGTCGTGTTCGGCCCCATGAAGGAGAACCACCTGGTGCTCGTGCTGCTGGCCTTCCAGGTGCTCTGCTGCGCGCTCGCGTTCTACATCCGCTACGGGCTCAGCAGCTACTTTTACGACTTTGTCCATTAGGATGCGGGCGGTACTGAAGGGATGCGACCGAGTCTAAAGAACAGCGGAAAATGTTAGTGTGTGTGTGGACAAAAATGAAGAACCAGGTATGCATCTGTTTTGGAGATAGTGTTGGTGAAGTCGCTTGCTTCTCATTGTTGTCCGCAGAGCCATTTCCTTATAACAAACACACACATCGAACTGTGTTGCGCCAATAGCTCATATTTAGTCCCACTTGACTTTGTCCCACTCAATCTGTGTTGCCGGCACGACCTCTCTGCTCGCTTTCAGAATCGATTTCTTCGGAGCGCGCACTTTGTTCGCAGGCGGCAGCTCAGCGGCAGGCACTTCGTCGTCTAGTATCACTCCGTCCTCATCGGCAGACACAGACTGGCGCGCGAGCGCTCTTGACCGCATCGTCGACAGCATGTTGACGACGCACACGTTCTTGTTGAACATGAGGATCTGCGGTCGACCGAACACCAGTCGCCCGATGCCGACTTCGTCACGACCGTCTTCGTCCCAGATCGATTGTTTGCCGCTGTTACTGCTAGCAGTCCCGGCAGCACTATTAGCAGCTCCAGTTACATCCCTACTATCCCCATTAACAGCTTCTGCTTCCTTGGCTCGTCTCTCTTCGAGCAGCTGTTGCTGCTTCTTCAGCCCCTCCACGTGCTCGCGGTTGATCTTCGCCGCCAGCGTGTCCAGCAAAATGGTCTGACGCACTGGACGTCGCGCATCTTCCGAGCCGAGCGAGTTGAAACGCGGCAGGAATATCACATCTCCTTCTCTCTCTTTCGCTGCGGCGGCGGCTTCTTTCGCGGCTAGCTCGGCGTCCACTTCGCCGCTCAGCAGCCTCCGCAGATGGTTGGTCATCACCTGCTTTTCCGTCATGTTCTTCTCCACAGTCGGTGGCGGCGGCACGTATAAAGGTAGCGTGTCCACGGCGCGCAGCTCGCTCGAGTTCTCCTTGATCAGGTCCTTGGTCGACATATTGAGCGACTTGCGGATCACATTGCGCTTCCACGATCGGATGATCCACTCGGCGAGGTCACCCAGTACCTGGTCCACGTGCCCCATGGTCTGGCATACATTCGCGATCCCTCGCAGCGTTTTCCCAATGTTGCTCTGCAGCACAGCATCCGGCGTGACACCAGGAAGAGCCGCGAGTACCTTTAAAATGAGCAGCGCGCCAGAGTGCGTCATGGGCTTTCGCATCCAGATCACCAGCACTTTCTGTAGACACGATAGTCCGCCCGCTTCGACAAAGCTCTCCAGCGCGCGCTTGGGCTGCACATTTCAATACGCACCAGAGTGAGCATAACCACAGCTATAGTATTCAAAACCTCTGGTGATCTTAGACCCCCATGTAACACAGCTCACGCACCTTGATGTCTTCGTTGTTGAGCACCGCGATCTGCTTCTCCGTACGCATCTTCTTGATCGTGCTCTGCGCCAAAATCACACACAGCACTTTGCGGATGATCGTGTACGCCGCCGCGCGACTCGAGTACTTCATCTGGTTCAGCTGGATCTCCACTTCCTCTTCCTCGCGTTCTTCCTCTAGCACTTCAATAACAGGCTCCATTGCTTTGCTGATACTCTCCTCACCATGTTTGCTGCTGTGTTTGTGCTTGTGCTTACGTTTCTTCTTCTTAGACGATTGGTCGTCATGTTTATGTGCTGCGTGTCGCTTCTTACTACTCCCAAGCTCTACCTTCTTCCTCTCTGCCTCGATCCGCGTGGCTTCCACGTTCGCCTTCACTTCGTCGCGTGTCCACTCCAGGAACGAGTCGTCCGAAAAGCTCACGCGGTACTTGCTCACATCCGCAAAGTACGCTAACACAGAACCTGATACCGTGGCTTTCTTGTTGTCGTAACTCGTCACGGTTTTGGACACAGCGGCACCAAGTAGCTGCTCGGGGTCTTTGCCGCCGTTGCCATCGTCACTGGTAGTAGCAGCCCTGCCACTGCTACTACTGCTACCACTCACATCTGTCTGCGTCTTGATCACGAACCGCGCGGCGCCAGACTCATCCACCTGCTCGCAGTGGCCGTCGTGGAATACCAGCGTGTAGAGCCCCGTGTCCACGTCGAACTTGTCAATGTGGCCCGTTCGCCCCTCGAGCGGATTCGCGACGCGCGTGCCCAGCGGGAACTTTTGCAGCGTGTGGATGCGCACCTAACGTATACGCATACACACGATGAGCGAGACTTAAGGGCGCATTCAGAGCATGAGCGAGAGAGAGCGTCACGTAGTAGCATACGCACCATTCCCCCGGATATCTGCTTCGCTTGTTGTCGGGCTTTCGATTCTGCTCTGCTGCATCCACATTTTTGAAGGCAAAGAAGGCCAACGGCAAGACTCCAGCTTTAATGTGGGTCACGTCAAATAGAGGAAGTGATTTAAGTGGTCCACTGTATGTGAGATTGGGGAGAATGATGGTCGTTGACTTGAAGTCAATGGATGCATGGGTGAGGATGTGATATTTTAAAATCACAAATTTTAATTGGTTAAAAGGTATTTGTAACAGGTTTTTGTCCAATGAAAGCTACTCAAGTTTGATTGTTCAAGCGATCGGCAAGTAATGTTCAAGTGGTGGCATTTTAAAATGTAGATTCAGGAATTATAATCGCACTCCTAAGCGACCCTTGTGTTGCTAATGTAAGTGAGCATGCAATTGTAGATGATGCCGAAGCAATTCTCTTCCACTCGTTTCAGAGGAGACTCACTATACAGGCGCAAGATCAACTGCGTGTAGATAGCATCATAAATGCAGTCGCTTTGTTTGAGAGTGCATTTTGAAACACTGGTCACCTGAGTTCCAAGATACGCACCCTCCAGCAACTTCATTTCGTCGGCCATCTTGGCCATGTATGCGGACAGCTTTCTCGCTCGCGAGTGGTACAGCAAGTCACTCTTGTCGATATCAAAAGCTCTGCTCAGTAGTCGGTACGGACAGATCCTGCGGTCACTGTCTCCAAAGAAACACAAATCCCTAATTGATTTTGCGGTCAAGCCGCGCGGAAATCTCCATCCCATCGGCACGTTGTGACTGAGCAATCTATCATTCCAGTTTCACGTGTTCTATGATGAAGTCTGAACTGGAGGTTGATGTGGGTTTCGAGCTAAAAATTAAGCTGGGAGGGGGTTGAGCTGGGCAGCGGATTTGTTCGGGAATATGCGCGACTTGTTCCCTGTCGTCACTGTGGCGCAGTCCGTATGTCGTGATTCCAACTCGGTGGTTGTATTGATGATTTGTTTGCTGACAACCGAGCAATCCAACCCGCTGATTCGCACTTTGACATCGAGCAAATCCGAAGTCGAGCCTCCATCTCCTGCAGAATGAGAGCACAGCTCTTTGACTACTTCACGAGCAACGTTTTTCGGCAGGCTCATAATCACTGACTCTTCTAAAACAGTCATCCGTTTGCTTAGAATTTCTGTCGCTGATTCCACCCTCTTGTTTAGATTCTCGAGTTTCGCCGCAATAGCGAGATGAGGTGGAATCCCCGTGGCCTTGAAACGTGTTCGAGGACACTCACCGCAGTATAGTATCACCGATCTTCATAGCCGGTCCAGCAACAAATTATGTGTGAATACGTGTGCTGCAAACAACGAATACTGGGGGCTGAGTGTGTATTGAAGAAAGCTTTCGTGATGAACGAGAGACGCAAGCAAAAACGGGAGCGCGCTGCAAAAGCAAGTGGAAAGCTGCCAAATCCTGGGACTATTGGGACCCAACACGCCTCGCTTAGAAGCTCCCGAGTGCCGTGATCAAAGTGTGGTGGAAGTACGCTAAATCTCTCATCGACGAACGGCAAACCGGCTGCAGCACGTCTGCAAAGCTGATCGGCTCCTTCTATTGTGTAGATGTATCGGTTTTCGAGATTTCCTAGGCTCTGCCCATTCGCAGGAATACTGCCACAGGATGTGGGTCGTTGACTGAGCCCAACCAGTACGTGCTGCTTCCTTTCCGCACACTATGCACACCAAAATCGTTGGGTAGAGCGCCGAGGATGAAGCCGTCTTTGGCGCTCAGTTGATCCAACGCAACATAGAGCGCCTTCCAAAAAACGACTTTTGCAGTTTACCCCCCAAATTATCTGTTGTTCTCCTGCGGCGCGCGGAGAGGAGCTGAAGACTAGTACAGTCAGTGACAGGATTGGGCATACTTCGGATTGGAACGGGTTTGCGTACACGTGTTTGCCAAACTTGTCCGCACCGGTCTGATCGCCTTTGTGACCTTGCTCGTTGACTACCGGGCAACCTTTACCCCACTCGTTGTGTTGTATCATGATGTTGTCGATGGAATCTGAACGACTCATTAGGTTCCACATCATCACCAAGTAGCTACATGCAAAGGTGCTTGAACTCCACGCTTGTGTTATTCCCGCTGGTGATAGTTTAGTAGCTTCTTTGCCAAGAACGTGTAGCCGCCGAATTTGAGATGGCGCTTCCTCTCCCTGGTGTTCATGCGACCTCACTTCTTGAGCTCATTGATTAAACGAACGTATCTGTCTAGAATGGTGTTCAGCTGTCTGTCAATATCGGGTCGGAATCGAGTTGTGCTCCTCTGTACAAATCACCGAGCGCACTTCGATATCCCACCACAGTTGAGATAGCCAGAGGTTTGAGAGCGACCTCCGCTGCAGTAGTCGAGGATAACGGCTGCGAGGCTGATCAACGAGAAGAAGTTCAAGACAGCTGTGCCTTTCGATGGGGGTTTTATTTGCTTGTTAGTCACACACATAAGATGGTGCAATTGCAGCCAAGTGGTGAGGGTGTTGATCTTTTGTTGATACGCGCGCTTAGTGGCATCGCTGATGCACTTCGTCTGCAGGTGCTTTCGTGTACTGATATTCGCCTCCTCCATCCTGTCGTGCTCGGAGCTCCGTTGTTCTCTGTGTTGTGCTGCTTTGAGAGTGCTCTCACATCAGTGGGGAGCAGTGTAGTAGAGGATTGATCAAATGATTTTTATTGGCCTAAACTAAATTAAATGCACATTTTCTGCCAATATGCACAACGCGATAGGTTTGAAGTACATTCGCAAGAAATGTAGCGCACTTCAGATTTATGGCGCATAGTATGCCCAAAAGGGTCACATCTGGAGCACATCTGGAGTACATTGGAGAAATATGATCAGCAACAATCACAAATTCGATCACACTCTGGTGTCACAGAGGACGAATTCGGTCACAACAGTGAAAAATGGCTACATTCTCCAACTTTGCTTTCCAGGAGAAAGCTCTACGTGATCATCTGCCACTTGCTCTTCTGTCAACAAGAACATAAGATGAACTCACTCGCTATCAGTATTGAGCACCAAAACCACCAGCCAACCACAGTGTTTTACTCTCTATTTGTCCGTGGTGAAGTTCCTCGGGACGCATCAACAGGGAGGCTGCTCGGCTGCGGGGCTGAACCATGTTGCCAAATTCGGAAGCGCGGAGGCTTTGGCTGCCTTGTGCGAGTACTCGACAGGCGGCGGGTGTCTCTTTGACGCCAGGAACGCTGCACGCAGGAGGAAAAACGACACCAACGAAGAGGTTCTCTCGGGTTTCATCGCGCCAGAGGTCGCCTCGTGCTCGCTTTCTCAGCACGAGAACAATGGCGAAGGTGGACCTCGCCGATACTAGAGGCAGAAGTGATCAAGACGGATACCAAAGTCGTGGCAGTAGTTAATTCATGTCTACCCTAGTTTTTCAATACTTACTTTACTTACTTATTCTACATCGAGTTCCGATGTGGTTGTTGGTGATGATAACTTCGCATCGGCGTGTTTCGAGATGAACTCCTTGGCAAGTTTGTACCGCAGGTCCTGCTGGGAACTGGGTTTGCACACGCTCATGTGAGTCGCGTCCGCGACGCTCACAAACTTTCCAAAGCCTGGGTTCGCCGACTCGGGTGGCACCACGAGCGCTTCAAAGCCCACGACGGGCAAGCGGCACGGCACAGTCTCACCAATGCTCAGTGCCGCGATGCCCTTTTCTTCAAAGAGCGTGGCGCACCAGTCGTTGAGCATCTCCGAGTGCGGCGTGCCGTGCAAGTGCTCGGTCACCGGGTGCTGGTTGATGCCCAGGCTATGGGGGCGGAACGCGCGGATCGTTTGTGCCACGGGGCTCCCGTGGTGCGGCACGCCGTAGAACATCACGCCCGCCACGTTGTCCACCAGGCTACTGTTGTTGTTACTAGTATCCTTGACCTTCGCCGCCGAGTCGTGCAGGACCTGCTTGAGCAGCACGCCGCCGAGACTGTGGGTCACAAAGATGACGGGGCGATCAACGCCTCCACTACCACCTCCGCCGACCCGAGCGGCCTCGAGCTTCTGGGTGATCTCCTCGCTCGTGCACTGGAAGCCCATGGTGCGCCATGCCGAGTCGGACGACAGCAGCTGTGAATCGTAGCCGATAGAGAGCACGCGTGGGTTGCGGCCCTCGCGCTTGAGGTCGTCCAGCAGCCACTCGTGGGCCCAGACCGTGCTCTCGTCCTCGCCGCACATCCACGTCTCGTATGGACAGCCCAGCAGGCCGTGGATGAACACCACGTCCACGTCGTACTGCTGGTCATCGCTCGACTGGTCCGAGCCACGCACCTCTCGCGCTGAATTGTTGTTATTGTTGCTGATACTAAACTCGTCCGGGGTCGATGAAAAGTGCAGTGGGTGCACGCCGTCAAGGTACTTGACGTCGCTATCGACACCCTTCTTCTCACACGCTCCCCTGCTTCGTCTCCGCTTGCCCTTGGTTTTCTTTCTGCTGTTGTTGATATGGCTTTGGTACCTCCGGTTCGAGCGCGCGCGGTGTGCTAACGACTGGAGCTGAATGTCCGTGGACTCGGTCCAGGTCTCCAGCACTGTGGTCAACTCATCGTCTTGCAATGCAAACTCCAGCACACCGTCGTGCATGCCATCGCAGGTAAACAGGTTCGCCAGCACGCGCGCAGTTTCGCGCTGCACGAGCGAATTTTCCGACTTCATGAGCAGCTTGAGCAGATCCAGTCCTCCCAGCCGCACGAGCTCCTGCTGACACTCTTTCCTGTCCAGCACAAAGGCCAGCGCTCGCAGCGCCTTGGCATGAGCGGCCTCGTACTTGGCGCCTTCCGTCTCGTACCCGGCGATCGGACGCGTGCGCGACTTGGCTTCGCGGACGCTCGTAGATGCGCGCGCGATCTCGAGCGGCACTTGGCTCAGCACTGCGTCCAGGATCGAGATGAGCCACTCCTGCTTGCTTTGGTTGCTGTGTGCGCCTTTGTCCGCGATCTGGTGAAGACACTTGACCGCCTGGTCGCGCACGTGCTGGTCGTCCGATTTGAGAAACGCAGTGAAAAGCTCGATCCAGCCGTCCACGTACTGACTCTGTTTGGCGACTGAGTGCGGCACGACAAAGTCGTCGTGGTGCAGCGGGTGATCTAGGTCGTCGTCCGAGTCGTTCACAAACGACAGCGCGTCCTGGTCGAGCGCAAACACAAAAGGAGAGCTGGCATCACCTGTCAACGGCTCGGCGATGCTGTGCACGGCGTTGAGCAGCTTGGCGGTCATCCTGCAGTCCTGGTTGTTCTCCAAAATGCGCATGCGCAGCACATCCAACATACCCATCTCGAGCAGCATCGCACGGAGCTGCTCGTCCTGGTGCGCGACCTTGGCGACGATTTCCAGTGCCGAGCACACGAGCGGCACTTTGGACGACACCATCCACTGCATGAGCACCTCGGCGCTCTTCTCGTGCTTGAGCATAGCTTTCCCGATCAGCGGGTCGTCGCTGAGCTCGCTGAGCAGCTTAGCAGCCTGCAGTTGCACGCTCTCGGAGCGCTGGTCAGCGATCTCCAGCACCGCCACCCACAGGTTGTCGTTCATGAGCAGCTTGCGCTTGGTCTTGGCGGTCGCGTCGTCGCCAAAAAGTGTCTTGCGCCACTCGTATTTTGGCGCGATCGAGTGTGGCGACGCGGCTTTACTGAGCGCCCAGAGTGCAAACTCCAGGTACTCGTCGGGTACGTCCGCCGTGACCGCGAGCGACATGAGCGACACGAGGTTCGCCGGTCCAAAGGAGCACCCCGCAGCGTCGTCCAGCACCACGAGCTTGTGCAGCGCCGCTCCGACGCGCGGATCGTCGTCGTGCGAGCGCGCCAGGTTGAGCAGTGCCTGCTTTCCATAGCGGGTCGCGCGCTCCGCGATCTCCCGCGCGCACTGGGCATTGGTGGCGAGCACGCCGACTGCGCGGAAGAGCTCCTGCTCGAGCTCTTCGCGCAGATAGAGCTGGTTACCACCACTGCCATTTGTGTCACCACCACTGCTACCACTGCTACCGGAGATGACGTTGAGCAGCATCGCAAAACTGGAGCTCTTGATCACCTTCTCCGCGTCCCATTGGGCTGCCGGTGTGAGCTCCTGGAGCCAGCCAAACAGGTTGTGGTACACGTTGCTGCTACTGGGACTGATGCCAGTGTTGTTGATACTGATGCCACTGATATCACCTCCTCTTTTGGTATCCGCAGCATTGTTGGTGTCGGGCGCCAGGATGAGTTGTGCTGCACTTGTTGTTGTTGAGCTTGTAGTTGAGCGCGTGGCGGACGCGTTGAACGCTTGACGTGCCACGTAGACGCTCGCCGAGGAGATCCAGCACGCAAAGTCGCGCGCGAGGCTCTGGTCGAGGCCCAGTTCTTTCTCGGACAACGCCTTCGCTTGCTGCTTGTGCTGCTGCTTGTGTGGTCGCTTGTTGTTGCGCGCTTGTAATGACGATGGCGACGACACGACTGCTGCTGCTGCTGCTGCTGCTGTCGTTACTGGGGCTTGCGCGTCGTCGCCCATGTACAAGTAGCCGGCGCTGGCGCTCATGCTGGCGCCGGCGGCGCCGAGGAAGAGCGTGAGCGGCCGCTTGACGTTGTGCATCCTTGCTGCTTGTGTTTGCTGTTGCGTGTTGTTGGTCTTGCGCTTGTTGCTGGTTGCGAAGTGATGGGATGGTGCAAAGCAAGCAAGTAGAGGCTGGCTTAGTGGCCTTCTGGTGGCGGGACGCGCGCGCACGAGAGGGCTTTATTAAGGGTCGGCTTGCGTGTGCTGTCGAGTCTTTGCAAATGGCTACGTGTGCTTGGCTTGGCTCGTGTTGTTCCGCTTGCTTGTTGCGAGTGTGCTGCGCAGGCGTCACAAGCCAAACTGCGTCTCTTGCAAAACATCATCAGAGAAAATATCCCTTAATACCGGTGGACTCTTGAACGTATCGAAAAGGTAAACCGGATTTAATCGAAAATGTGTTCCTCTGGAAGAGAGGGATCAATTTTAGCTGGTGACGTTGCTCGTTCCACTCGCGCGATGCGCTTGAACCTTTCTATATGCCAGTTTTGACCTGCTTTCAGTATGACCAAACGCGCCACCAGATGGCAGAACACGCAGAGAAGAAGAAGGAGTTACAAACGGACGATGATGTGCTCGCAGACCTTCGTGTATAAGAGCTCTCACACTCCGTGAACAGCTGCCATCGAGCATGAACAGAATCGAGTGAGCGATTGGAGCTCTTATACGCGAAGGAACAACTCCAAATGAATCCGAGTCCGCATCGCATGGCGAACCCCGAGATTCCCCCACCAGCGCCTTCGCATATACGAGCTGGTGCTCATGGCCGTTGAATCTTGCAAGCCGCCTTTGACGCCTGGAATCACACTGGGATTTGGCGGCTTTAGCCCTTTGAGAACGAGAGAGAAAACGGACCGGCAGGCCACCATGTGTGCTATTGTTATTTTTCTCATATGAAGCCAATTTGTGAGTGCACGAAATGACTCGGAGAACGACCAGGTGGTGATGGCTTTGCATAGTGTTCAATGACGTCATGTTCTCTTTCTCTCGGCTTCACAGAAATTCAACATCACAAGTTCCGCAGCTGAGTACAGAAATACTCCGTTTAAATACGAAATATCAGCTCAACACCGGTAGAAAATGGCCAGAGAAGAGTAGCAGTATCCTACCGGTATCATTTTGCAATTTTAATTGGTACCGGCTTATATATACCTCATTTTTCTAAAACCGTTTTTGTTTACCCCGTCGTGTTTAATCAAATCCAATCCAAATCCATTTTATATTTGAAAAAACAGAAACCGATACCCGTTTGCCTGAATAACCCAACACCTCCAAACTGATATTTTTTTGGGAAAATGTCAGTATGTGTGATATTTTTGATATCAATGACAGGAAGTGTGTTTT
>JALBYZ010000875.1:0-13862 GCA_038050575.1 Globisporangium mamillatum | reverse complement strand
AGGCTCAGATCAGTAGTAACGGCGATGGAAGAGAAAGACGGAGAGAATAGAAAGAGAGAGAGAGAGAGAGAGAGAGAGAGAGAGTCTGCAAGCGAATGCGTCAAGTGTGGCATTGTGGGTGCGCGGGCAGGTCCACTGGTGGTCGCTTCCACACGGTTTTGATGATCTACAAATGATACAGTACAGCACTGAATGGCGATACAATACTACCGCCGGCTAGTCTCTCCTATGTTTCAGCATGAGCTCTGAATTTGAAGCAATTTGCAGGCGCCCTTTTTATGTCTGACAATAACCTGTCCATTTTGCTCTGATTTGCTGTTTTAGCGCTAATTGGGTCCGACTCGAGCCAAAAATCGTGGTGGAGAGGCGAATGGCTAAAATCGATTCTGCTTATTATTTTGTATAGAAAATTATAATCCAAGCAATGTCACTAATTGCCATTTTGGATATCTGTGATTATTTTGTTTGTCGCTAATTGTACTGCTCTTTTTGTGGAAGGACAACCTCTTTACCATCTGATACCTGTGTAGTGTGATAGATTACAATCTATAAATATGCACAGTTCACAAGATCCCAGCACTCTCACATCAATATCCCTGTCAAATGTTAGATTTCTTCCAAACATGATGATAATCTAGACTACACAAATATATCCATACATCTATTTTGAAAGGTTCATCCTGCACAATTGAAAACCCAGATCCCAGAAGCACGCGTTTTTGTCGGAATCGCTATTGTAAAGCGCTACATCACAAATTGTGGCTGCTGTGAGGGACCAAATTCAAGTCCCTAATTATTCTCGTACGAACCAACTGTCACGTTCCCTCACAATCATGGCATTCATGGTATTTCTGTCAATCAATCCATCGCATTACGGAGCCTCAGACGAATGACCGCGTTGTACTCGTCCCTGCAGCCCCGTGGCGCGCTCGCGCGCGTGGCCGGCGTGCTCCTATTCTTCGGCGCTTCCATGCTGCTGCTCGAGCTCTCGGCGCTGCATTGCAGCAGCAACAGCGACAGTCTCAGCTGCGCGCTCTTCCGCTTCGGTAGCGGCGGCCCGCAGGTCGACGAGCTGGGCTTGCAAGCGCACGAGTTCGAGCGAGAGCTCCCAAAGCTGCCGGCGTGGTTGCTACCAAGCAACGCGTCAACGGCTAATGGCGCTGCTGGTGATGATCGCAGTGGCAATGTGCCGGCCGACGAGCTGCTTCACCTGAGTCTGCTACACGACGCGTGTCTCGCTCACAAGGAGAGCGTGATCCCGTGGCGCCTTGGCAAACCCGGTGTGTACCAGGAGGACGAGCGCAAGAACGCCGAGATGCTGATCAAAAGAGACGACCCGAACCTGTTGGCACACTTGCGGCAGTGCTCCGATGTCGACATCTACTTGCCCGGGTCACTGCGAGGTCACGGATACTGCGAAGACGCGGTCGTGTACGCAAAGTGTACGTGCATGCAATTGCTTTGTAACGTGCCTTACCACACACTGGTTGCTAACATCGTGGACTAACGTCACTGTCTACTTTGTCTATGATCCCCACAGTCCTGGAGACGCGCATGCTGCCTCGCTGGGTGTTTGAGACCCAGTTCTTTGATGCGCAGCTTGAGCGCAATGTCACGTACCACGAGCTCTGTCCGCGCACGCCGCTGATGCTGTTCAACCACTACTGGGACAACCTCCTTGCGTCCCCACAGTTCCCAACGGAGAAACCTCTGTATCTCATGCCGAACATCGAGATGTTTGAGCTCAACGAGCAATACTACTGGCGCGTGGACCTAGTGCTCTGCAAGACCCGGGACTGCGAGATGCGACTGCGCAAGTGGTACAAGCAGGAAGGCAACCCACGTAACACGCAGATCTTCTACACGAAACACACGTCCTCGGACGTCGCGGGCTTTGCGCGCAGGAAACTGGGATCAAGCGCGATCAAGCGCAAGGACTTCGTGAACGTCAAGTTCATCCACACCGCGGGTTCCAGGTACATTACAGTCTCCACATACGCTACCTTGAATACCTAGGTTGCCTAATACTCGGGCTAATCTCTCTTGTGTGGTCGTGTTACGTAGTGGCTGGAAAGGAACGCGTCAGGTGCTCGATTGTTGGCTCACGCGGCCCGACTTCCCACACCTGGACCTCTTCGTCGCCGAAGGCATCTACAAGAACCGTCTCGAGCCAGACTATGGGGTCCGCATCGCAGACAAAGAAAAAGACCCCCACGGCAATCTGAACGTGACGATCCGCCGCATTGACCCTCTCGCGTTTGGGAAAATAATTGCCGAGACGAGTTTCTTCCTGTGCCCGAGCGTCATGGAGGGCTATGGCCACTACATCAACCAGGCGCGCGCCTCCGGAGGTGTCATTATCACGACCAACATTGCGCCGATGAACGAGCTCATCGTCGCTTCACCTTCAGAGAGTAGTAGCCAGAGTGGTGTGTTTGTCGAGACGCTCAAGTACCAGAACCCGCGTATGTTCCTCTCGGGGGCTTTTAATAGAGGAACTCACGGCCTGCGGGACGTCGACGGCATGTCGGCGAGCTTCTCGGGTCAAGACCTCTGCCGAGCAGTCGAGTTGGTTATGAAGCAAACGGACGAAGGTTCTCGCCAGGTGATGGCGAGCAATGCGCAGCGGCAGTACCACGAAGACACCAAGTTCTTTGCGCGCAAGATGCGACAACTGAGGCGCTTTGCCAGGAAACAGCAGTCCGTGTGGAAGAGTGTCTTGCGCAAAAACAATAGAAGCACTGACTGAGGAGTCTTTTGACTGTGAATGTGATATTACGTATCAGCAAGCGCTTGCTCCTCAATAGAACCGAGGACGCAGAGTGCAAGCTAGCGAGCTCAACAAACTGGACTTCCTCGAGCCGCTCCTATTATTATTCGTGCACTCACTCTATCGTTTCGAGCCCAAGAATGGCAAGATGTGAATAACGGCTCATCGCAAATACCTAACATCAGTCCATTCCCATTCCTCCTCACTCGCTTCCTCATGAGTACGCTCGGATGAAGAGCGGATGCGCTTCAGGTCTGGGCATTCAAGCTGACTTAGCTCCCCTGAAAGACCCCAAGGCACCCGTGACATATTGCACGAGCTCCTACGGCTCAGCTCAGCCCAGCCATGGACATTATGATGCGCCTGAAAGGCTCGGGCTTCTCCGTAATCGCGAACGAGTTCCGCGAGCGCGAGAAGCGGCTCGGTGGCGGCCTCCCGCTCCAGGACTTTGTCGAAATCGTGCTCCAAGGGCTCCCGCGGTCGAAGAGCGCCGAGGAGAAAGCGTCGAACGTGAACGCGCTCGTGGATTTGTTCGACGAGATCGACATCAACGGCGACGGCGTGATGGAGTTTGACGAGTTCACGTCCTTCTGCGTGGACGCCGGCATGGTCGCGATGCGCGACAAGGCCGCGAACCTCAAGCACCGGTACGTGCGCAACCCCAAGCACGTGATCAAGACCGCGAACGGCTGTGTGGGCATCGAGAAGGTCAAGTGGTGTCCGCACTTCAAGAAGCTCATGGCGATCGAGAATACGGCCAAGACGGTCAAGCTCTTCGATATCACGGGCAGGTTTCTGGCGGAAGTTGGTGGGAAAGTCACTTTGAATGTGCTCCCAGTGACCCCAAGAGCAAACGAAGGCAACGGCGACGATTCCTACGATACCTTTGGTTCTGGGAGTACCAGTAGAGCAAGCGCTAGCAGAGCAACAGGACGAGGCAACCCAAGTTCAGGGTCCGGCAGTGCAGCAAGCGAGAAAGCTGGAACTAGCCAAACCAGCGCAGCATCGAGCTCTTCGTCGTCTTCAGGTGGCAGTAGTAGTGCAGTGGGTATCTTCATCCTCGACGCCGTGTTCATGTTCAAGTACCAATGGCTCGCGCTCAGCACGACGGATTTTGTGATCTCATTCTACGACATGAACGAGACGCGCAAGTCACCCATCCTGACAATCCTCCCGGACTCGACGACTGCCGCAGCCAAATGCGGCCCCAGCTTCGAGCTCATCAAGCCGCTGACGATCACGACGACCACGGCCCAGCTGTTGCTCCGGTTCTGCGAGAGCTCAGGGCTCCTGTTCAGCTCCGGCAATGATTTCGTGCTCAACGTGTGGAAGATCGTCGACGCAGAGACCAAGATGCTCTGGAAGCGTTTGGTGCTGCATCAGGACATGGTCATGGATCTCATCGAGGTTCCGCAGCACGATCTAATCGTGAGCTGTGACCTGCACCGGAGCATCCAGCTCTGGGATATCCACGACTGCCGCGCGCGAGGGGCGCTCGTCGGCCACACGCACGGCGTCAAGCAGCTCGTGTACTCGAGCCACCACGACATGCTGCTGAGCGCGGGCTTTGAGTTTGACGCCTACGGCTGGGACATCGCGTCGCGCCAGGTGGTCATGCGGCTCTCGGGCCACCGCGCGCCGCTCGTTGGCGTGCAAATCGCGCTCTTCCAGACCGAGCGCGCCGTGACCGCAGACTGCATGGGCGTGTTCAAAGTCTGGGACATCTCACGCAACACTGGTGGTGGCATAGGGGCGTCGGCATCCGGACCATCCACCTCAAGAGGACACGGCACGGCGTCGCAGGCGATCCAGCTCGAGTCCATCAACCCGTCGCAGCATTTCTCGCGCTTTGAGCCCACGGCGTTCATCTGCATGCACCCGCACAGTCGGGATCTCTGGACGGCAACCGCCGGCACCGCGACGCTGCACAGGTTTCGCAGCACACGCGTGCAGCAACTGGACGAGATCCCGCTGCGCGCGTTCTACCACTACAACGCCAACAAGTTCATCGTGGTCACTGGCCCCGTGTGCAGCATCTGGGACGGTGAGAGCGGCACATGCCTCGAAGAGTTCAGCCACATCAGCAACATCGGTGGCAGTGGTACTGGGAGTGGGGGCAACAAGAAGGCGAATGATCTTAGTGCTAGTGGGACCAGTGGTCCTAGCGCTGGGTACAGCAACAACACGGTGCACAACGGCTCGGGCAGTTCGACGAGCAGCGAGCCGTGCGTCGAGGTGCTCGCGTGCGTACAGGACCAGAACTGCAAGAAGCTCGTCGTGGTAACGGAAAAGGGTGAGTTGGGCGTCTTCAACGCGCTCAACTTTGTGCAGATGCGCAAGTGCCAGGAGGTGTTCTACGGACAGAGCAATAGTAGTAGTAGCAGCACCAGTATAAGCAGCGACAGCTCGCCACTCAGCACCAGTCCGGCCATCAATCTAGCTACAACAGAGACACTAGGGCCGACAAAGAACCCGTCGTGCGGTATCGTCGGGTTGCATTACTGCTCGGTCAACAAACTCATCGTCGCGACCGACGCAAACGAGAGTGCGATCCTCATCATCGACGACAACACGAACCACGACTCGGTGAGGGGCATGAAGGACACGACAGTGCTGCGCCGACTCACCAACATCCCCGGCGGGGTCTCGGCGAGCGCCTACGGCTTCCACGTGTGTCTTGTCGCGACGATCTCCAACTTGGACGACGAGAACGGCGACAGTCGAGTGTCACTCTGGGACTTTGAGACGCTCACGTTTGTGGCGAACTGCGAGTTCCGACGAGACCACGAGGGCCACGCGCTCCATTTGCTCGAGTTCTGGGACGACTTCCCCGTGTTATTGGGGGCAGATACCCTCGGTGGCGTCTACTTTTATGCCGCGATGCCGCTGATCAACTGTAACACTGGCAAGTTGCTACACTCGTTTGCAAATGACCACGAGTGCACCTCACCTCTGATAGGTGGGGGTAAAACAGTAAGCACTCGCAAGAAAACGAATCCAGTGATCGGATCATCCTCAGGTATCATCGCTGAGGGTGTGAATGAGGACGAAGGTGACGAGCGAGCGGAGACCGACAATAGCGCCCAGAGCCAGCCGCAAGACAAGACGTTCATCACCGAAACGACGGAGCTCGCAGCTCGAAAGCTGCTCAAATGGCGCAAGAAATCCGTTGGCACTAAGGAGAATCCCAGTAGTAGCAGTAGTAGTAGCGATGGCAGCGGCGCTCCGCAGTATCAGAACAACAAGCCAGACTCTGCGTCGCTTGGCTGCGTCGTGACGTGCATGAAAGTCGCCTTTGACGACGCAAACGCGCGGTACATCCTCTTCACAGGCGATGAATCCGGTGTGGTCCGCGTCTGGGACCTGACGAAGATGATCGAGCGGCTTTCACTGTCAAAAATCCCCGAGATCAAGTGCAAGTTCCTGCGGCGCGGGTACCATCCGAAGGCGACGTTCACGCGAGACTACCTCAAAGACGCGACCTCGGAGGAGGACAGCGACAACAACAGGAAAGGGTTCGGTCACCACCACCAGCCAGTGATGGCCCAAGGAAGCGGTGGCGGAGAAGGGACTGACTGGCGCGCCGCGTTGCTCACGAACGGTGAGAACGATCCGCACTTCCAGCTCTCGCAGATCGACATGAAGCGGCTATCACGTCGACGCTTAGAGTCGAAGAAGCGGTCCGCTGTGGTTGCGACCCCGTCTTCCATGTCGAAGCAGCAGCCTGCGGTTCGCGCCGCACAGCAAGCGAACACCGCGACCGTCGCGTTTGCAGCTGCTGAAGCATTTCTAGGTGCTCCGAAGAAGGGCTCGAAGGCGAGTGGAGGAGGTGGCAAGACTGTCGGGTTCTCACTGTCGCCTGTTTCTTCCTCATCGTCCTCCAAGAAGCAAAGCTCGCTGTTGTCTCTCTCAACAGCGTCCTCCGGAGCTTCTGAGCGTCGGCACTCCGTGCATCGCCAATTTGACGACATCCAGATTGTCCACTTCTGGAAGGCGCACTCGGATGGCCTCACAAGCATCGAAGTGACCAAGAACCCGGACATCCTCGTTACATGCTCGCTCGACATGCGCGTGTTTGTGTGGAACTGGCAAGGACTCTGCCTGGGCAAGCTCTTTGACGCCGAGAACATCGGGTGCTGGAAGTGGCAGTTCAAGAAGGACGACTCGAAGCGCCAGGGAGAGCGCAACCTGCTCGTGCGCACCCTGATTAAGGACCTCGAGATGACACCGCTCGAGAAGGCGCACAAGCGCCGCCAGACGCTCTACCAGGAGCACACGGAGCGCAAGAGCCTCAAGGACATGCAACGCGTAAGCACGATCTTGCTGGACCATATCATCAGCAAGAATCCGGAGCTCGATTTGCTCAAGACAACACCAATCCACGAGGACGATAACTTTGATAGTAACCTCAGTCGAGGAGGTGATATGGAGACAACTACTACACCACTGGAGAACAGTCAACTTGTGGACGCTGGTGGGCACTCGAAGAAGGATCGTCCCCAGGTGGACACTCTGGTCAATGGAGCTCGGCGGCAGTCTCAAGAGTCTGCGAGACCAAAGACGACTAGAACTCTCAACCAAATTCATCAGCAACAGCACCATTTATCGCCAACCCAGGAGCCTGAGCGAATCGGAAATCACTTGCGCCTCCACAGCCTCGCGCAGGTCGGTCCGCTGCTCTGCGTCAACAAGTTCGAGTACAAAAACCAGACGCTGCTCGCGACGGGGAAAGCCAAGTTCGCCGAGCAAGATGATTTGAAAATGGACAAGAAGTACCTCGAGCAAGAACTCTCGATCAGCTTCCCCACGAACCTCAGCAGCATTCCGCTTGGTGGTGACGGTAGCCGCAGCGACACCATGTCGATGAGCAAAAACCTGAGCGACGTCCAAAGCCAGATCCTGGTTGCGCACCTTGCCGCGAAAGAAGCGTTTGAGTCGCGCATGACTCTGGAGCGGAAGACCTCCGAGATGTACGTCAACCTGGAGAAAGTCAAGCACAAGGCGAAGCGAATGCCGCTGCCCCAGTCTCAGCAGCAGCAACAGCAGAAGATACCGAGCGAGCGAACGACTCAGGATACGGACCTCGAGCTCCTAGAGCCGTCCGAGTTTCTCAAAAAGCACATTCCCGCGTCCAAGCTCAGCATCCGACCTCAGACCGCACCTTCGGTTCAAAAGCGACTTCAGCAGATCAAAAGGCTCCCTCTGGCGAATCAGCCGTCAAACGGAGGTGGACACCGTCAGACGCAGAGTACCGCGAGCTTACCGCCAAGACAAACAGCTGGTGGAGGCAGCAACAACCCAGGCTTGCTGAGCGGTAGCACTAGTACTCCGCTATTCGCCTATCCCAGTCACCAAAGGCAGTCGGTGGATTTCGATCGACGGAAGAGCTCCATGGACACGGACTTCATCGAAGAAGTGAAGCGTCATACAAAGCACAACAGGGCGATGTTGACGTCCTTTTCACAAGGCGGGATCCCGAGGAGAACGAGCGCAATAGGACGGACGAGCAGCATCAGCGGCGGGGCACTAGGAGCAGCAAGTGACGCGCTCGGAGATTCACACACTGCGGTTGTGGGCGAGACAGGAGAAGACGGCACAGACTTGTCGTTGCGGAAACTGCGAGCGATCAACCAGATCCTCTCGAAGGCGCAACAATACTGCAGTCCAGTGAAAGAGACGTCCATGTCCAACAAGCGACCCAGCACTGCTCCCTTCTCTCGCGCGAGCGCCGCTGCTAACAGTAACAGCCAGAGCAATACTGTCCAGCCGTCAGCAACACTGCATTCTGGCGATGATAGTGCTGATGAAGACAAAGGAGAGAATGGGGACTCGTTCGACTCGGGTCTCCTAGCCCACACAGTACCATCAGACGCCGCTGTCCGCGAGCACCTCGAGGAAACGAAGCGCAAGATGGCGAGCGCGATGCGCGACGGCGAGCGCAGTCCGCACCGCAGCGACCTCAAGAAGATCCGGCAGAGCGTGCAGCAGCAGCAGAAGGCGCGACGCATGGAGGATTATCTGCAGCAGAAGCGGCGCGAGATGAACACCAACATCGGCAACGTGTTCAAGCGCACGTCGTTTGCATTCCAGTCTAAGGCCACGGACGACCCGCTGACGATGCTCGCAGCGAATAGCACCAGGATCACCACGGCTGGTGCGCGCCAATCTGTCCAGTTCTCCAACAAGTCAGAGACGTCTCCCAAGGCGAAGATGGAGCTCGAGAAGAGCGCCACGGTGTTTGGGATCTACGGTGTGCGCGAGGTAATGTCTGTGATTCGGCTCTTCTGGTCCATGGATGAGGACGGCTCGGGCAATATCTCGCTCGAGGAGCTGCTACAGTACAAGCATTTCTTCGAGAAGCTCGGCTATAACGACATGGCCACGGTCTTCCAGGCAATCGACAAGGACGGCAACGGCCACGTGTCACTCAAGGAGCTGCTAGAGATCTGCTTCCACTACGCGACCAAGTACCAGATCGAAGAGATGCTCAAGCTCGCCAAGGTCGGCAACGTGCGCTCGTACTTGCAGGACGGAGATGCTTCCGCTGGGTCTGGGAACAACGGCAAAGACCCAACGGCGCTCTCCCAGGAGCATCGGCGCGAGCTGCTCGACATCTTCCACGTGTTCGACAAGAACGGTGATGGTGGCGTGAGCATGCAGGAGCTCATGGAGGCGCTGCGCGTCGACGACGATGATGTCATGGCCAAGGTCATGACAGAGCAGGCGAGTTGCAAGTCCCACAAACAGGGCGGCGACTGGGACGCCACGCCCAGTGGCATCACGAAAGAGGACGTCGAGCGGCTCTACCGCGACTTTGATGCGAACCGGAACGCGGCACTCGACTTTGACGAGTTCGTCGCGCTCATGCGGACGCTCTACGGACCCAAGTCCAGCATCTACTTTCGATAGCGCGGGGATGCTGTTGGCTGTTATGAATGGAGATCCAGCTGTAAAGAAGAGTACACGAAAAGTACAATGATGCGTACCGTTCAGAGCTTGACCGTGGCGGAGACGCACTAAAAGACAACATGAGAGTCATCTTGACTGCAGTTTTGTCGTTCCTTTCGAGACACTCTCCACAACTGAGTGTCCGTCCTCCTGAAGTGGATACACTCTTCGAATTGTTCCCGACTGGGTGTCCTCCTGGAGTGTGCTCCTGAAGTGGACACTCTCTCAGGCTCTGAAGCTTTGCTTTGCCATCACCTCCTGCTTCTGGACGCTGCTGATCTGGGTGTGCCGTCCCTCCATTCGTTTTTCTTCACCTCTGACTTGCTTCATTGCTGACTGAGCGCGTGATCGCCAAACAAACATCATGGATCTATTATGTAGAAAAACTTCTAGCGTTTGCTACCACTTGCTTTCACTGCCCACTCTCACGAAATAAATAAGTTGCTCAATGCTGCTCTTGTTGCACGTCTTACTTTTCGCCCAGCACTTGGTCCAATTGGCGCTCTCTGTCGACGCATGTGACCCTCTCGTTCCGCGTCATGACGTCTCCCTACTGCGCTGCAGTGTCTTCTCGAATGCGCGTCACTTTCCCAGCAGGTACATGGGTGGACGATTTCTTGCATCTCGTCGATTTGTTGACACTTGGAGCCCCATTCCATTTCCGAGTCCGACGGAGAAAAGTAGCCTTCTAACTCCACACTTGGACTAGACACTCTTGGAGGCAATCACACTCACGAGCCACAACAAACAGGTACAGTAGCTGGTTCGCATCACTCGTCTTTCTATCAATCGAGATTGAAACCCGACGCGTGCTTTGTTGAAGAGAAGTGAAGACGACGACGAACCATGTTGGACGCGTGCTTTTTATGCGGCGGTCTGGTCAAAGCTGCCATCTGCGCAACACAAACATAACAGCAGAAAGAATCCAGAGCAATTGTGAGCACTTCAACAGCCCTCATATAATGCCATACGCCGCGCATTGAAGAAGCACACAACAGGTTGGTCTGCTCGTTGAGACGCGAACAATACGTACATGCGATGGCAGACAGCGAGTTCGACCGCAGGTCCTTGCGCGCCGAGAGCATCGCTTCCGACTCCGATTCCTATAGATACAAGCAAAAGTATATACGCAACGTCATACTCATGAACTCCTCCGTTCGCCAGACATCATAACAACAGCACCACACACAACTAGACGTACCCGTCCGCTTTCGAGACGCTCTTCGGGGATCGGCGAGAGCAGCATGGGGTTGAGCATGGGCCAGTTGGTGAGCCCCACGCCCGCCTGGTCCGTGTACGTCACTTGACCCGGGTCGTACGTGAGCCAGCGCGCCTGCGAGAGCTTCACCTGCTCGCGGTACTGCATGAACCGGTACGCCCAGAGCAGCAGCGCCGCCAGCAGCGCGGCGCCGAGCACGCCCATCGCGGTCTGCGCTACCCACGCGACCATCCGATTTTGAATCAACCAGTCAGTCTATAGACACACACACAGACACACACGTGCCGTGTGACGTTCTGGTTCTGCTTGGTGCGCGCTGGTCCGCCCCTTCTTATTTTACGTGTAATGCCACGATCGTACGTGAGGGCGAACGCGAGTGTGCTGGTGATAGATGGATGACACCAACGATGGCGACCTGATGACGCTGCTGCTGCTGGTTGTTGCACGCGTGCGCGTTTATCTGCTTTGCGTTCACACTCTGCTCGCTGATTCGAACGGGCGAATGAAGCAACGAGGTTGCTCTCCTTCAGCCTTCAGCCTGCTCCTCCCCGGGGGACAACTCTCGCGGTAATTATGGAACGACGTGCGGACGCGACACGACGAGCTGTGGTCGTGAAGAGAGGGAGGGGACTCTTGGTCCTGCTGCCTGTCAACACGGACTGTCCTGTCTTCCTGAAGAGCTAGTGAGCGCGAGCGAGTGAGTGTTCGTAGCTGTGCGGCGGGGGTTAAGAGACGAGCGGTGGAGAATGGGGCAGAGCGCAATAATGGACGTCACGCGCGTCTGAGTTCTGTGTGCTACGCTCTCATGTGTGTGTGGTGGTTGGCTTCACGAAAATCAGCGCATCAAAAGGGCTGGGGAGTGTGATGTCTCTCTAAGTGCATATGCAGCGTGACGCTTAGGGATGTATTCTGAGCCGAGAGCGTCAAATGGGTCTTTGTTGATAGATAGTATTGTTTATTTGCATGGAAGCGGATGGTTTCAGTGTATGGAAGTGAAGAGGTGGTGCGGGTGGGAGGGTAGGGAGATAAAACCTCTCTACCTCTTCTTAGTGATTATCTAGTTGCTATTGATTTTGCCCGACTGCTGTAAAACGAGTCATCGTTGTACATTTAATTGCAGCATAATCAGACACTTTGTGCATGCAAAGTCGTTCAACCAAGGCTGACTTGCCGCCTTCCACCTGAAATAACCTCGCACATCCCAAAAAATGCACCGGCACAACTGTACATGTGCAATAAATCAACATGCATTTTTAATCTGCAAAAGACGCAACATTAACGCTGTTTTACGGTACTTTGAGGACTTAATAAGGTTTGTACAGTCGAACAGTAGGTCTCTTCACCCAGCCGAGTTGCAGCATAGCATAGTTCCCCAGAGGTTGGAAGCGACCGTTGCTTCATCATGAGCGACGACTACCTCGGTGAGTGAGCGAGTGACTGGCTGACCCCAAGAGATCTCGCACATACCTCTCCGGCTGATAATGGTGCTTTGTCTGCTGGTTGGTGTCTTTGTGGTGCTGTGCGTTCATCAGCGAAATCTGGTGTGCGGGACTTGCTCACGACTGCAATCGCGGAGCTGCTCGTGGTGCGTCCGCGGGTGCCGCTGAGCTTCCTCGCCGCCCAGTAAGTGTACTTACTTCGACCTGTCGTCGCTAGTGTTGTCGCAATCTCTCCAGCACATTCACCACTGCGATCTTTTCAATCAACGTCACCAGCTTCCAGGGCTCTTCGAACAAAATCGCAGCCACTGCGCACATCCTGCGTGCGAGCCACTTGAGAAGCAAGACGAGCTTCCAGGACGCGGTCATGAAGGCCTATCAGACTCTCGGTATATCTCCGCCCGTACAAGGCACTGGGAAACAGCCGCACTCTGCTGGTTCAGGTTTCAAGGCTTTGTCCAGTTCTGTTGGTGGAAGTGCTACTGCATTTCCTCCAGCAGCGGTAATTCGTAGCGCTAAACCTGTGAACGGAGGTGAAGCTCAGCAGCAGCAGCAGCAAGTGGCTGGCAAGATTCCTCTCCTCTCGGGGACGACACTCGGTCGCAGGGACTTTGTGAAATTGCTCGATTACTTGTGTGAAGAGTTCCCGAAACACCTACAACAGTGCACGTTCAACGCTTTACAACAGCAGGGACAGCCTCAGAGCTCTTCTGATAATACGACGGTGTCGTTCGCAGAGTTCCAGCGCGGCGTCGAAGTCTGTTTGCTCCTCGAAGGTCAGTGAGGGGAGACTCAGCCCAGTTCGTCCTAGAAGACTGGTCTTTTCTAGACTGTATAGATTGGTTTCCACTTACACCTCTTTGTGGCTTGTTTTGTGACTTCTCAAAGAGTTGGTTGACGTAGTCGAGGATCTCTTTCGATCGATCGACAAGAGCGAAACGGGCGAAGTGCGGGCGAGTACGTTCTTGCTGGCGCTGGAAATGGCTGTTGCTGCTGCGGGTACTCAAGACTCTCACAGAAACAGTCTGTTAACTGTTCTCAAGGTATTTGTGTTGCCGTCGCCGTCTTCTGGATACTCTATTGGAGACAGCGAAGATGTAGATAACAGCACGATGGCGACGATGACAACGGCATCAGCTGAGCTGCTCAACGACCGAACGCTACGGCTTCCGGACATGTACAACGTTGTCTTCCACCTGGTCTTCCAACCCGTAGGATAGTGGACTTTGGATCTCTTGAGCTGCATAATAAACAGTAGCGTCATGAACAACCAAAGCTCATACAGACAGACCTGGGTCTACAACAGCAAAGACGCAGTGGCGTGTGGATCAATTCATCTTCGTTTCATCTAGCAGCAGCAATAGCCTCTTCGCGCTTGGATCGCCGTCCTGGACATTGAAGGGTGGTCCTGGTCGTCGTCGCAATCATCGCCTCTCTCTCTCTCTCTCTCTCTCTCTCTCTCACCATGCACCACCAACCCCAGCAG
>JALBYZ010000874.1:0-13915 GCA_038050575.1 Globisporangium mamillatum | reverse complement strand
CTTGAGCGCCTGGGTCGTGTGAACTGTCACCGAGGCGAGCAGTAGCGAGGACGCGAGGAAACACTTCATGATGGTTGGATTGGGGACTGGGGGCTGGTTGGTGGTTGGTGGTTTGTAGTGGAACGTGAATTGGGGAATGAGGAAGTAGGTCGACTACCTATCGGTAGTTGCGAATGCATTGCTGGTCGCGGGAGCCCTACTGCTTCCATCCGAATGCCTGCTCACTCACTGAGGAGCTCCTTAGCCTCAACAATACTTTAGACAGTCAAACAGCTAGATTTGTTCATTGTGGCTCTCTGTGGGATCACTATGACACTCGACTGACTCTGTCGGCGGCGGTGGCGGTGCCCCTAGCATCCTTCCATACTGGAAGCAAGTTAACTTTATATCATTGTTCGTGCGTGTGTTCACCAGCGGCCATAATCAGTCTGGGAAACCAGAAGACTCAATGGAACGAACAGAACTTTACTATTAGCACCATCACACAGGATCGATACCATCGGTAGAGCATTTGCTATCGCCAGATGTCCGTGGCGAATCGATCGTTCCTGTGTGAGGCGGTGAAACCGCCGGGATGCGTTTGGCACCGCACACTCTTTTACATGGCTTCGCTCTGAAAGCAGCTGGACACGCGAGACCAACAGAATGACACTACTTTATGCATTGTAATAATGACACAAAGCTGCTATTTTGCTTGCTGAGAAGGACGGACTTTGTCAGCATTTGTTTGACTGTAGCGAATCTTAGCAGACGCCACTGCAGTTGGATTGATAGATCGGCCTATGTGTGTCCTCTTCATCAAAGTATGCAGACATGTAGATTGTGTAGATATTTAGATTATTGAAGTTGCCGCATGTGGGGAAATCATTTAGCATCGCACCTTCAGCGTTCAGTTAGTTGGCCATCTGGTGGACCCATCTTTACTCCGAGTCAGGGAGTTTAATCGGTGGACACGCAGAAACAGTGAATCGCGTATACGGCACACGCTCGAGCTTCATTATTATTGTAGCTCAATCAGGTGGACCAGCGGAAAATTCACTCGAGCAAGAGCTCAATAATGAAAGGAGAGTGCTCTTCCCTTCTTCGCAATGTGCAAAGCTGTACTAGTATGCTGGAATCTCTGGGCGAAAAAGGAACGACGGGACGTTGCTCCTTCGGTCATCATGAACGCTCAATTTGTTTCTCTGCAGAGACCCAAGTACAGCGCCGGTGTCGTGTCTGGGCGTCCTTGTGCGCGGTAGATAAGATAGATACAAGCTCGCATTGCTTATAAAACCACCCATGAGCGTCAAGAACGCGCTGAGTTTCTTCAGAGACAGATGCGGAAGCGGGCTGTTCTTCTATCAAAAGCTATCTCGCAGTGCGACACAGTGAGAAAGTGTGTGTGTGTGTGAGAGAGAGAGAAAGTGATCGCTGTTGCATTCCAGGGTCACCATGGCGATCACCTCCTTGACTTTTCGATCGATCTCCGCTCTATTATCACTGCAGGGTTTGGGCCGAATCTACTCTGGCACTGAATCGCCTTCTCAGTTGGTCATTTGTCAATCTGCTACCTTCGTCCCACAACCAACCAGCCCCACGTACTCCTCAGAGACGCGCTTGTCTATTCTACACAGAGCAGCCACGGATATAGTGAAGCGCAATGAAAGGGGAACAAGTGCAATGTGATACTCAAATCAAGTTGGTCTGTATTGGATTGTCAGAAACAGCGCAACGGCACAAATACGCAAACACTCAAAGGTACTGTATAGGATATGGAAGTAAATGCTGACGACTCTGATCTGCTGTAACTGGAATAGCGCTACATGGCGTCAGAGTTTCAGGATCGAAGGTGAGGTGAGGTCGGGGAGTCCGAGTCTATTGACATGTTGGCTTAGTATCCGGATTGGTTCGCGCCAGAGTCCTTCTTTGGTGCAGGCGTCGTGCCCGAGCTGGATCCGCGAATGTTCTTGCTGCCCTTGCTCTTGCTTTCCTTGGTCTTTCCTTTGCCTTTACCTTTTCCCTTGCCCTTGCCCTTGCCACCCTTGATCGCGCAGCCCTTGTCAGTCGGCAACGTGTCTGTCTTACCAGCAGCAGGAGCTGGTGTGGCGCCAGCAGCTGGAGCCTTGGTTTCTGTGGCCGGGGCCTTGGTCTCAGCAGCAGGGGCCTTGGTCTCTGCAGCACTCGTCGCAGCTGGCTTGGTAGTCGCCGCCGCTGGAGCAGCAGTCGTCGCGGCAGGCTTGGCGGTCGTCGCCGCTGGCGCAGGAGCCGCCGCCGAAGCGCATGTGGTCTTCTTCGAAGGCGTCGTCGTGAATGCCGTCACAGTCTGGTCCGGAGTGCCGCCCTTCTTCCAAGTGCAGCACGGGTCGCCAAACGCTTCACCGTTGGTCATGGTCGAGCCTGGGAACGTGGCCTTGCAGAACTCAGGCGTCCACGTCTTGTCGACCTTTCCGAATGCCGTGGCAAAGTCCGTGAACAGGCTTTCATCCTTGTTCGGGTGGCCGAGCTCCTGCGTGAATGTTGCGCCGTTTGGGATGTTATTCAGGTACGACTTGAGCGCCTGAGTGGACGGGACCGTGGTCGCCACGAGTAGCAGTGAGGACGCGATGATACTGGAAACGCACTTCATGGTTGAGGTCGGCGGGCGTTACTTTCGATGCGGTGTGTGAAGAAGGAAGTGAATTCGAAAGTGAGCTTTCCTCTGTCCGGTTTCTTCGTCGGCGTCAGAATTTGCCGGGCTGCTCCCAGGAAGTGAAGATGCGCGTCCCCTCTTCGATGAGTGGACTGTGTATTGGCGTTGGCGTGCACTGTATGTGATAGCGTTTACCTTGGGCTATCCTGATCATATTGAGTCGGTTCCTGCCTCAGTGGGCCATATTTCTTCCTGTTTGGATGCGGTTCAAGCCCTGCCATAGAGGAAACGCGCTGAGCCAAACCCAACCAGCTGGACCAGCGGAAGCGAGTTTTTCAAAAGACTGATCCAGTGTTTATGTTGCCGAGGGTCATCGGCGAGAGTAAAGCGTAATAGATCATCGGATCGCACTGACCAACAATGCCAAAGCGCACCGACAGCTAGTGAACTAACTGTGTATTGTTGGTCAGCAGCTGGCTTTGCCGCGTTATGTGATAATGGTTGATTGGCTGGTCTGTTTACCACGTGACCACCGGGAAGTGGACGTGTTGCGTCGGACTTCTACATGGATCCACTCTGACACAGCGCGCCGCGAAAACAGATGGCGCGAGGCACCACAGTGCTAACGACTGACAACGTCAACAAGTCAGGCAGACCGACGGAATATCACTTGACTGAAAGGAGATCACACGAGTAATACTGTAGATGGACGCCATGTGTTTGGGTTCGAAAGTCAGTTGACGGGCTCAGGTAGGCGAGTGTCTTAATTCAAGAATGAATGGTAAACTCCAGAGATATATCAATTATTATAGGAGGACATGAACAACGAATTGGTATAAATATCAATAAACAAAGTATGAAATACTGCACGCATTATCTCGCACAGGATCACATTTGCCAGTTTTCGTGACCACCAAACAACGATTCTCGGTCAACAATTGTTGAACTGATACAGATGCTCTTTGTGTGGGAATAGTAGGTGGAAGCCCCAGCAGCAGCGTTTCCGTGCAGCTTGGGGACTTGGAGCGCTATTTGCGATCTGCTGCTTCTGTATTTGAGCCCTATGAGAAGGAGGAAGTAGATGCCTTCCTTCCCAAGCGCGACCCAGCTTCTTGCTTTTGATTATGCCGATATGCCAGCTGGATCAACGAGAACAGTGCAATACCCTCGCACGCAAGAAGTACTGGTTCTCTGTGGGAACATCAATCAACACGGGACTTCTCATCGCATTCCTGCATCGATAAGAAAGACCCGTAGTAGCCACACCAGAGAGCCACCCGAGTGGCTCCTGGGATCTGCCTCTCCAGCAGTACCTGCGTTTCTGCCACGGCAGACGAGAGAACTGAGAGCCATTTCTCGGCGACTGCGTAACCAAGAGGTCTCTCCTCACTATGATATCGTCTCAGCACTCAATCGCTGTGCTACCGGCAACTCAACAGTTCAAGAAGGTTGTCAATCGTCTGTTTCTCATAGTACTGCGATGAAGGGTTCAATTTGGAATCCCTCAAGTGACACAAAATGTGCCTATGTACGAACCAAAGCATTCATGTACTCGAGCGAGAGAGAATTAATAAAAGCGTCTGGATTCTTTCGGCACAGTAGAACTGCTTTTCAAGCTCAGCAGCAGCCAAGAGCGGATGTTCGTGCTACCTGTGGTACAATTTTTGAGGTCGATGATATTTGTCCAGCAACTACTGACTCTCGATCGAGATGTGGAGGCAGCAGGTTCACGAGCACGTTGACAACCTCTGAGCTGGTTAACTAGTCGCATGAGGTGTGATCTACCGATGCAGGAGACCATCGAATTCCAAGTTCCAAGCTCGAATTCGAGTCAAATTGCGGATTCCGGTACCACAAAAGCAGCGCAGTCTATTGGCGAAGGTTGTATGACGCAGCCACCTATTTGCACTTCATTTATCGACATTAATGACACAATATTGGGCTCAAACGCTAACTTCATTTTGGGCCAACCAGCGAACCAATCAGATCGCTTGCGAGCCCAAAACAACAACGGGATGTTGTTTTGGGCTCCGCGGCTGCCCACATCGATTTGACTGGTTCGCCAGTTCGGTCTCACTTATCTGTCGAAACACCTTCAATAGCCATTCTCGAAGTCTAAGCTACCAGAGTAGTCTTTGGCAACCTACGTGACGTTCATCCAGGATACAACCACGAATCACGGCCACGGCAAAGACAGCTAGATGTACGTTCGCTAAAAGCGAGTTTTACAATGAATGTGTACCTCAACACGGTCATCAATGCATGTGACATTGATACCCGAGCGTGGATGATCAAGAGCAACCAGCAGACCACGAGAACTGCCGGAGCAACAAAACTTCGTACTGTGAAGCCGACGGTTAATTAGCCGACCACTCAGAGCATCTACGCCGCGTTGAATTGCACCGACTATCTCATTGACGCACCGATGTCAGGTCAAGCCTCCTGCACAAACAACTCCATAAACACAAGCGTAATACACCTCCAGCAAAGCCTCTTTTCATTCAAACCCAGCATTCAAATCGACATCGCAAGTGCAGCGTATCTGACTGACCCACTGCACTGCAGCCCTTGTGTTCCGGCACTTCAAAGCAATGGGCGGTTTGATCTCCTTCGTGATGGTACAGATCGTTCCGCTGCCAAGATCGCTCACCTGGGGGTCAAAAAGCGCTTGCTCTCGTTCAAGAACGTGGAGCTAAAGCAGAAGTAATTGAGTCGCACACGTATTAGACATACGAGGCCAAAAGCTGTAGCTGGCACGTACAAGTTGCGGAGCAAGAGCGAGTGCCTCGGTTGCAGTGTCAGCGCCTTCGTGTACATCAGTTTGGCCATCTCCCACTGCTCTCGTTTGCGCAGAAAGTTTGCGTAGTTACCGTACACGTGCGCGAGTTCCTTGTCCGCGCTCGGCGAGCTCCTCTCCTGCTGTCTGGTCGTCGCGGTCCTTTGTCGATCAATGCTGTAGACGAGCTGTTCATAGCAACACTTGGCTGAACTGAGATCGCCCAACGCAGACAGCACCGCAGCGTATTGCAGTCGATTCTTGATGTGATCTGGCGCGATCCGGAGCGCGATCTCCAAAAGCTCTCTCGCCTGTTTTGTACAAGTCAAGTTGCTGCTTTTCTTCATGAGCAAGTTTGCGTAGTTGCCTAGGATGTGCACATCGTCCGGCGCTAGTCTCAGCGCCTGCTGGTAGTATTTCTCGGCTTGGTCCAAGTTGTGGCGCGCGCGCTTGAGGAAGTTCGCATAATTCACGAGGTTCTGTGGATTTAGCGGGTCTGCCTGGAGCGCGAGCTGAAAATGCTCTTGCGCCAAGTCGAGGTTCCCGCACACCAGGTAGAGGAACCGCGCGTAGTTGCCCAGGTTCACAGCGTGGTCGCAGTCGAGTGTGATCGCTTGCTGGTACGTGCGACTTGTTTCGAGTACACCACGTTTGGTGTGTTCGAGGAACAACGCTTTGATGCCGAGTCTGTCGGCTTGAGAGGGTGCTGCTGATGGTCTTCCTAGCATCGATGTTGATTGGCTGAGACGACCCGTTTGACTACCGAAATGGCCACCGAGAGAGATCCGATCGCTCTTGATCCGGAACGACACGGCAGCTCGTAGCTCGTGGTGAAGTTGCTGCTTCTGCTCCAGCTCCAAGTCGTTCCACGTGTCCTTGAACATGGCGCTTGGGATCGATCGGCATCTCGTGAGCACAGGAAGACTCGGATCTGAGTCTACGGTATTTGAGAAGTTGGACGACGAAGAAGGAGCAGAAGCAACTGAGCGCCAGGACGGCATCCTAGACTCCACGGATCGGCCAGAGCCCTTTTGTTGCTGGCGCAAAAGCTCGCTGATCTGCTGAATCCGGGCGGTTAGCTGGACTTCAGCATCAGAACTGATGTCAGCCTCACTGCTCATGTTGTTCTTGTTGATGTTGTTGTCCTCCTCCTCCTCGAGTCGCTTCTTGATGATCTCTAGCGCCGCCTTCGTCTGTTGGACCTGCTTCCTCAGTTTGTTTTGCAGTTTATCGAGTAGCTGAACCGCGTCTCCCTGCACAAGCTCCACGGTCTGGATTCCATCAAAGGATATTGACAGTGAGAGCACATTGGAGGTCACCAGCTCGTGCGCAAAGTAGTTCCCGATCAACCGCTGCCGTTCTTTCTCGAGTTTCTCCAACTGGAGCGACAAAGTGTCGAGACTCACAGCAAAACCCACTTCGCGCATGGATTTCTCGACCGCTTTGCGGCGATTTCGACGGAGCTGGTGCAGTTGCTTCCTCTTTTCAAAGAGCTCGTCGTGCAGCCGAGTTTGAAGCTCAAGCTGTTGACTTGAGTCTCCGCCACTTCTAGAGCTTTGGCTCATTTCTCCCGATGACACAGAGAAGAACGACGACTGGTTGCTCTTCGTTCCTGGACGCTCGCTCTTCTTCGTTGTATTGTCTCTATCCAAGTCGAGCGCTGGCACTTGTGAGTGTTGATACTGGTACTCATTGCGCTGCTTGACTTTGGTGCCAGCAGATGTATCTGGCGCTCCTCGTCCATTGCGGAAGTCAAAGAACAGGAACTCGCTCGCTGCCGAGTACGAGCTGGAGCTGGAGCTGGTGACTGACTTGGTGTCAGCGTCATCGCCACCGTCTGATACGCTCTCTCGACCTGTCAAGCTGGGCGACGCGTCATTGCCTGCGCTCTGTTGTATCGACTGCTGGACCTGCTGTCGGTTCGGCGCTTGGCCGTGCGTGTTGACGAGCCTCTGCACGAGCGCGTGGCGCCGCGCGTCTCCTTTCAACCCTGGTGTCTGCGTGCTCTGTCCTCGCTCCTCGAGCTCTTTGCGCAGATCGCCGAGCGCCATGTGCTGATACGTGTCGATACTGAGGTCGTCGTTCTCACCCTCAAGAGCAACATTTGGTGTCAATGTTTTGGAGTCGCCGCTCTCTTGGCCCAGAAGGAGTATCAGGTGAGTACCTTGAGCTTGTTGGAGGCGCCTGGCGAGCTCCAGACGCCGCTCTTCGCCTCGGAGTTCGCCGGTGGACGTCGGGATCCCCAGTGCAGCGAGCGCATCGCGCAACTCGGAGAGCGAGGCGGTCATTTTCGTGTATGTCGTCAGGCTTTGTGTTGGCACTTGCGCAGTAGGTAGCGGCTGAGTAGGGACAATGTGTGTGAGGTGGGTGGTGCCATGGCTTTCTCGTCGTGCCTACCAATCAGCAAAAATAGACTGCGTTTTGGAATTGGGCGGCAGCAAGCTGCATGAAACTCCATTACCTACTATTGCTTTACCGAGAGTCTACTTAACGCACTGGCCCTGCATCCTCACTGGCAAAAAAAGAAAGTGCGGATCTCGGAATCCGACGTCCGCCAGCGACGCTGACAAGACTACGCTGATGAGACTACTTTCCTTCCGCTCCGCTCGTGCCAGCAAAATCAACCAGAAGTTGTGAGCAAGCGGACCTGCGGAATCGCCAGTCGGTAGACGTCGGGACAGTTTTATGGCAGCGGCCTTCAGATCCGACGGCGCGGTTCGATCTTGAACCTCCACCAGTGAAGACTCCAAATATCGCACTTTTGTAAGCTCACTTTTGTAAGATTCGAGGCTACTGCTCACATCTCTAATAAGCGATTTCTGGTCACCACTTCAGGATTAAGTTGTAGGCAACAATATGCTCTTTTTCACTGGACAAGTCAGAGCCAAAAGTAGTGCAATCTTTCTGGGAATTACTTTCTCCCAGAACAATTGACTGGCTGACTGAACAACCGCCTCAACACTACTCTTTTATCCGATGTTATGTGTCCTTCTCAGAACGTCAACACACTGCGAGAAGGATTACTGCATTCCCAATCCTCCGACATCATCCCTTCGTTCGAGATCCAAGGTACTTTCCGAGCAAATCAACAGATTATTCTCCCATCTCTTTCCGTGTGACACCATGGCCAACGAGTAACGATGCGGTGCGATGCTCCTGGGCATTGATTAAAATCCCTTCACTTCATTCACCCGAGAATGGCCAGGCGTCACACCCGCCAAGCTACATACCTCGCGATGCTAGCACAGTCACCACTTCACCAGTCGCTGCCGCCCCAGCCACCAGGTCCTCTTGTAGCTCTACTGTTGCTAGTGCTTCTCGTGTCGATTCCCTATGAGGTGGTTAGCGCGAATGACGCTGGCGTGGCCCACGCGCACAAGCCGCTGCTAGTCGCTCGGCATGTAGTAAACAGCTCCAGTGACGGCTCCGACATGAGCCCAACGCTCAGGTTCAAGGTACTGCAGCTCGCGGACCTGCACTTCACGGGGGATCCACTCTGGCCCTGCAAGGACGCGCCATGGGAGCTGCCCAGCGAATACGCGCACGGCGAACCCTGCAACGAAGCGCTCATGGCCACGTTCGTGGACGAGCTGCTAGACCTCGAGAAACCCGATCTTGTCGTGTTCTCCGGCGACAACGTGCAGACTTTCCAGCCGTCTTTCCATCAGAAGGCGGTCGACGCGTTCACACGAGGCGTTGAGGCACGCGAGATCCCGCATGCGGAGATCCTGGGCAACCACGACGACGACTACGGGTTCCCGAGAGAGAAAGTGCTGCAGATGGGCATGCAGAAGCGCTTCTCGTACACGCAGCGTGGTCCGACGGATCGCGGGATCGACGGCGTGGGCAACTACCAGCTGAGCGTGCTGGCGCCGATCGACGGACCCTGGGGAAACCAAGGTGAGAGCGTCTTCCACATGTACTTCCTCGACTCCGGTGGACGCCTCGACAAGACCAAGTACCCGGACGTGAACTCCAGATACGACTGGATCCACGACAGCCAGGTCGAGTACTACCTCGAGCTCTCCAGAGCAAACCGCAAGGCTGAGTCTGTTCCCCAGCCAGACCCACTGCCAGCGATCATGTTCTTCCACATCCCGTTGCGCGAGTACCTCCATGCGTCGACCCAGTACTGGAGACGAACGGGGGCCATGAACGAGAAGGTCGAGCCGTCGGACGTCCACTCGAGTCTCTTCCAGGCGCTCGTCGACGCGGGCGAGGTGAAGGCGACGTTTGCGGGCCACGACCACACGAACGCGTACTGCTACTTGCGCAGTGGGATCCAGTTGTGCACGGGCGGCGGTGCGGGACTCGGTGAGGCGTACAGCGACCCAGAGTTCACGCGCAGAGCTCGTGTGATCGAGTGGAGCATCAATGGCCAGAGCGAGCGCACGATCGCGAGCTGGAAGCGGCTGTTTGGTAGTGGTGGCGGTGGCGGCGACGCCAGCAGTGTGAACGGCAGAGTGGAAGAAGAGGTGCTGTTCACGCAGAGTAAGCGCGTCAAGGTCGGGCTGCGGGAGCCGTCGAATGCGAGCAGCTCCCTCGTGGTGATCCCGCATTTGTGTGCGTTTGTGGCGCTGCTGCTGATGCTCGCAGCGATTGGCGCAGCGCTGATACTGCGTTCGTGGCGAGCAGTGCAGCGGACCTGGCTTCTCCCGTACTACCAGTTCAAGCATCGACAAGTTGAGTTCGCGTTCGAGCCTGAGTCGGAGAAGCTCGACTGTGACAAGGAATACAAGCTTGCAGCTGGGATGCTGGATTGGTGGAAGAGCTACCGGTATGCTCCTCAAAGTGTCAAGTCGTACTCGCATCCAGTCAAAACGGCATAACTCTCACAATCGAAACCACATTTATCTCAGAAAGTATAGGAATAGTGGACGTGGCCCTATGTGGTGGCTTGGGCCACTGCGTTGGTCAAAGTAAATTTGAAAGTGATTATTTACTACTTTAGAAAAGCAGATCCTAGTTCGCCTCATGCTACCTCTAGTCTGCGCCTCTCTGTGGTGTGTGCATGCGTTGTACTGAAGAACACGGCGCTTTCCATATGTATTCCTTTCTACCTTCAAATGCAGTTTCAATGCAGAACCAAACACGCTACTTAAAATAGTAGTCTGAATGCAAATGAAACCCGTTCCGCTAGGGCTTGGCATGAATTCGTGGCGCCTGCCACTGCACGCTACTCGAACTGACACAGGTCTCACTTGTCTCGCTTCAAGTTGACCACGAGCGACAGGTACCCGAGCACGCGGAACCCGACGTTGAGCGCGAGCAGACAGAGCACGTAGTAACCGAGCGACTTGTCATCGAGCGAGTAGTTGCGCAGTACTTCGGCGCCGGACGTCGCGAGACAGACGCTGTTCTCGGCGCACGGGATCGCGTCCACCTGGGCCCAGAAGATCTTCATGAACGCCTCGAAGCCGTATTTGATCGGCGAGATGTACGCGAGCCACGTGAGGAACGACGGGATGTCGTTCGTGTTGACGAGCAGCCCACCGAAGAGCAGGAACGGCAGCATGATCACGGTGCCGACGATCGGCGCGATCTCCACGCGGCGGCACATGCACGAGACCCAGTAGCCGATGCCCACGGACGAACTGTGCAGCAGCATCACCACGAGCTGCATTTTGAGGTACACGCCGAAGCCGTGGCCGATGCCGATCATGAAGTAGGCCGGGATGAAGCCGATCATCGGAATGATGATCTGTTGCGGGAACTCGCTCACGTTCTTTGCCATGTACCAAGCGCCGAGTTGGTACAAACCTGCCTTGTACTCTCGGAAGACGAGCGGGATCTCGAGCGGCACAGTCGCGAACACCGGGTACGACGCGGCGAACATCTGGTCGATCGCGATGTAGAAGAACGCGCCGGCGAAGCTCTGGATGCCCTCCTGGTCCTCGTCCAGCTGCAGGTAGATGAGGCTCACAAACACGTAGATGATGACCGCCTGCAGCGCCTCGGACTTGAACGCCATGTCGTCGCGCACGATGCGCAGCACGTTGCGGTGCGCGATGACCGAGAGCTGGCCCCAGAAGCCCACGCGGGGGTCCTCGTACTCGCTCGCGTTGATGACCGCTTGGTTGTTGTCGGTAGTGTGGCTTGATTGCTGGGCTGCGGACTTTGTTTCGCTGCTGCGGGAGTTCCACGCGTCCTTGAGCAGCTGGAGTCGCTGCACGCCCGCGAGATCCGAGTCTCTGTCGAGCACGACCAGCTGGCGCATGAAGTAGTCGGACGGGTTCGTGAACGTTGGACACTGAAAGCCCAGCGACGCAAAGTGCGGCACCGCGTCCGCCGCTCTCCCATGGAACACTGGTGACCCTTCCGAGAGCAGGTAGAGCTGATCAAAAAGCCCGTAGAGGTCGGAGGACGGCTGGTGGATGGTCGCGATCACGGTTCGCCCCTCGCGCGCGATCTGCTGCAGCTGCGTCACGACGGTCTCGGCCATGAAGCTGTCGAGACCCGAGGTCGGCTCGTCCACGAACAGCAGCGACGGGTTAGTCAAAATCTCAGTCGCGAATGACAAACGCTTGCGCTCGCCGCCGGAGATGCCGCGCTCCATGCCGCCACCGATCAGCGTGTCGCGGCACTTGTTGAGCCCCAGCTCCTCCAGCACCTCGTCCACGCGGACGCTGTACTGCTCCTTCGAGAACGAGTTGCCCATACGCAGCTTGGCCTGAAACATGAGGTGCTCGCGCACCGTAATTGTCGAATAGAAGAGGTCGTCCTGCACGACGTAGGACGCGAAGCGCTTGACGCTCTCGGTCCACTTCTCGCCGTTGACGGTGATGGACCCCTGAGCGTCCGGGTTGCGCGTTGAGATGCAATCGAGCAGCGAGCTTTTGCCGGCACCCGAAGGTCCCATGATCACGAGCAGCTCGCCGGGACGCGCAAAGCCGTTGACGTTCTGCAGGATCGTCTTCTCCTCGACCGCCTTCGTGCGCGCGTTCTTGACGCTGACCTTGAGCAACAGATTCTTCCACTCGAGCGTGATCTTCGGCGCGTCGACGCTCAACGAGCTCTTGGACGTCGTGATGGGGTTCAAAAGCTTCTGGCTGTTGTTGTTGCTGCGGCTGGAGAGCGAGCGCGTGGGCGTCGAGACGTGCACGAACGCGTGGTCGTCATTGCTTTCGGGGAACCCCTGGAAAGGAGCGCTTAACGACGGCATGCGTGAGAGCTAACGGTAGGAGAGCAGGCAGGCAGGTAGTGCGTCGAGCGCTGTGCTGTGGCTACTGTCGTGAGGTGATCGAGAGGTCGCAAATGTAGGTGTGAGAGGTCTGCATGACTTGCCATTTCGACCATCAACTACTTCGTGCTCATCTCATTGATTTGATGACTTGCCAAGTGGCGACTTGCACATTTTGATTGATTAGTCTGGTGAGTACTGATCCAACTCCCTTCTTACGTGTGATAAAAGGTGGTCTGCTTACGAAAACCAAGTATAAAAGTGCGGATTCTTCACCATTCGTATATTTTAAAGAGGGTTAACGTCCCCATAGTCAATTCAAGTATACCGTCTCGGCGTGATACCTACGTTTTTTTGCCTCGGGTTTGGAAGATGTTGACAGATTGCATCGGGTTTCGACACATGGCAGCGTAGATTTATTTGGAGTGATAAACAATATTGATAAATTGCACCGGGTTGTGGAAACTGACAGCTGAGACCATATTCTTAAAGACGACGTGAAACCTCAAAATAGCAAAATGCGGTTTGATAGTTTTTTGCAGGTGTTGCATCCAGTGACCTCCAGATCAAAGCAGCAATGACCCTCTCTCTCTTTCAATTTCGAGCACCCAAGACAATAATCACTTGCGCAACTCTGACTCAGTCTTTCTCAGTGGATCTTGATAATCACAGTAGCACCGGAAGTCATCCTGTTCGTGAATGTTCTTGGCATTTGGGAGCTCTCAGATACAAGTTTGAGACTTCTACTTTGGGTTGGGAGCGTATTCTCTGGCATCGACTGTGCGTCCTCGACTCACATTTAACCGAAGTCATCAGTCCACCACCGGTTGGAGGAGGCTCCTCGGAACAGCTTCGGTTTCATGGGGAAATGAGCCTCTGAAGCGCGTGCTGGTTCTTGGACTACGCGCTCTTTCTTCTTTCCTCTGCGTTGTTGACTTTGTAGTGGACTTGACACTAGTTGGAGCTTCGCCTTTGTGCTGTTACGTTAGAAGAAGTACGGACAAAGAGCCATCTGATCCGTCTGCCAGGTGAACTGCGCGCCGTGAAAGTACTTCGTAGCATAAATCACTGAATTGTTACTGTAGTTTTTTCCTCCTTTTTCAGGAACATGGGGGCAAATAGAAGTTCATTCAATGCTGAAGAGTAACCAGGATCGCAGGTCAGATCTTAGAGGGCCAAGATGCTGCGCTCCGAATTAGTTGCTCTCTGCTTTGAATGAGTTGCCCCCAAGAGTTGAGGTGGTGGCACTGACGACTGGCTCGAGTCTTCGGAGACTGAGAGGTTCGAAGCGGACTGCGCTGGGAGCTGGATCACCTTCGACGTCTACACGAGGAAAACCCAGAGAAGC
>JALBYZ010000873.1:0-13954 GCA_038050575.1 Globisporangium mamillatum | reverse complement strand
ATTTAAAACCAAAGTTTCGCCGCAAGCGAAACTCCCCTTTCCCCTCTGATAATGAGTTCCCTCTCGCAGTGTCGTCAATATTGCGATCTGTTGCGCTGTCGTGGTCTTGTTTTCTTCTCTTTCATTTGAGCCGCTTTTTGTGCTGCTTGACGCAATAGCTTTAAGGAAAAGTTGAAAAACGAGAATTTTCTAAACTTTTGGCGCGCACTTTATTAATGGTACTTTTGTGATAATATAACCGCAAAAGTTATAAATACGGTGGCAAATGCCGAATATATAACTGCGCCTGTAGCTCAGTTGGTAGAGTCTTGTGATCACACACAGAAGGTCGACGATTCAATCCCCTCTAGGTGTAAATTACTACGAATGGTATTTCTTCCTTGCCACACAACAAAAGAACTGCCATAGGTAAATTCTTCACGTGTGCAGCCACAAGGAATTCTCAGTGTTGGATATCATCTGATTGCGAACTTTCTACGAGCGAACGGCTGCAACTTGTTTCTCGATAGAGATATCTTTGATTTCATTCATTCCTATGTAATATTACTATAAATTGCACCTCCCCAAATAATACTCGTTTATTCCGTATGGGCCGTATTATACATTGTTATATTTCAATAGGCGCAATTTTTATTTAAATTTGGAAAGGGAGTAGTTTGTTTATTACCCCTATTAATGAACTTCATCTGAAAATGACCACCAACGCCAGTTGTCACAAGCCGAAAAGAACGCCACTGCCGCCACATCAATGGCGAAAGACGCCTCAGCGACGATGCTTCAAGCACCAGTGCGCGCGTTGCGAGACCACAACTTCCGCACCATCGAGATCCCCCAGGAGCAAGACGACGAGCGGCTGCTGCTGCTGTCCACGGCGCTGGTTCGCGCTGGCTGGCGTTTCAGCAGCGCCCCACCCAAGTATATCGCCAGATCTTCAATCGTGAAAGCGGCCTGAAACCACTCTGTGCGGTCATCTACCAGGATCCGGTGACGCTCGCTTTGTATCAAGGCTCCTTCGCGGAAGTGCAAGGTGACGAGAGGGTGGCAGGACCCAGTGACGCGTTTGGGAGGTTCAATGTGTTTGTCCAGTGCTCGGACGTGACTCACAAGGTTTGTCCCAGGACCACGCGTGTGATCCTCGAGAGCTACGGGAAAGTGGGTGTGTGCCGTTTGAAGCCACACCAAGGTGACATCTTTGCGCGGTTGGCGCCACCAACGGTAGAGAAGCAGTCGGTCGAGAGCCTACTCGCAGCGAACATGAAGCGCTTTGTCAAAAGGTGGGTGTTCATCGAGACGCATTCGACCGAGCTAGTCTTTGGCGATTACTCGGCGGTCAAGTACTCGAAGGACCACCTCGCTGTCGACGCGAGCGAAGTGGTTGTTTGTCGCAAAGCTTCAGAAGGGGGGTTCTACTTTGGAGAAGACGCAAAGCTGCTTATTGGCAGCTACGCGAGTCCGCAGATGATGAACGAGCTGGGCTATTCCGTGTTCCTGATGGCGCGGACTCCGAACCTACTCGTGGGCGTGGGTTCGAGCATGCTCTACACGAAGAAGTTTGACGACGACGGCCAAGAAGATAACGCGCCGCAGAGGATGGAGCACGCGAACGGACGATTTGAAATCTGTGAACACAGTGGCCCGAGTGTCGGAGCCGCCCTGCGTCGCAACGACATCCATTATGCAGCACTCCACGGCGTATTCGTGCGTTGCATGACCAATCAAGTGGCCCCCAGCAGCAGTACCGACCCAACTCGAAAGGTTTATGCAGTGGCTGTGGACAACCGAAGCGGTACTAAACACAGAAACGTGATCTGGACTGGTAAGGCGCTCGAGTACTTCTCCAGATTCCCGTCGTTTCGATCGAAATTCGATCTCTATGTGCAGTGCGAGAGCGTGCACCAGGTGCTTCAACGAGGCGCGCGTCTCATGGTGGATCTACAGGTGATCCACGAGCTTCCTGGGCCAGGACGCGAGTTCCCTGTTGTACTGCTGCACCTGTACCCGACCCGCTTGGAGACGAACAACGCTGCGATCAAAGACCTGGGCTACGAAGACACGCAAGAGAACATTACTGGCGGCTTCAGACGCGGATGGTACCACGATGGACGCTACTGGCGCGTCGTGGGCGACCACCCAAGTGCGTGGGTCTCTGGAGGCACTCTGGGCAAACCCTTTGGCTACAACATCCGAGTTGAGGACGATCTGGGGCATGAAAGCACGCGGATCCTGGTCGACATCCCAGGCTACGGGGTCTGCTACTGCCGCGGAGTGAGGGACGACAGACACAATCCACTGATGGCGTGCGTGCTCTTTGTTCCTCCGCAGAGTGGGCTTGGCATTGCGCAGAACCTCGCGTTTTTCACGTACCTGGGCCGCTGGGAGGACGTCTTCCAGTGAGGTACTGGCAGTTCGAGACGCACACCAGCATTCCCACCTGGGATGTTCAAGTCTTCTTTGCATTTTATATTGCTACCTTTTTTAAATTTACTAAGCTTGGCGTAGGAAGTGTAATTTGTTACGAAATGAGCGCGCTCAGATGGAGGACTGACTGAATATACTCTTTGCCTTGCTATTGGGCGAGTGAGGCTGACTGCTGGCTGGCTGGCTAATGGATGTTGGTGTTCTTCTTGAGAATGTGCTCGATGGGGTTCGTCGCCGGCGCGTCCGCGTCCTTGTTGAGGAACGCCATGAGGTCGTGCAGCATGGTCTCTTCGGGGGACGAGCCCTCGCTTAGGCCGCCGTACTCCTCGGGGATGTTCTCAAGTGGGATGCGCTCCTTGAGCGCCTCCAGAATGTTCTTCTTGCCGCGTACCATCACCACTTTCTCGCGCGTCACCTCATCGATCATGTTCTTCACCACGTTCCACACCGCATTGAACCACGACGGGATGTTGATCACGAAGATGTACGCACACCGCTCCGGGTAGTGCTTGCCCGAGACCGCCGCCGCTTTCTTCACGTACTCGACCGCTTCGCCGCGGAAATCCGTGATGCCGATGCCCTCAACGTCGATGACCGAGATGCACTTCTTGTTGTCGTCTGCCTCGATCACCTGCCAGAGGAACTCGGTCACCATCATGTAGTTATGCATGAGATCGTCCAGATTCAGGCCCGCGCCTTTGAGCGCCTTCAGGTTGATCTTGCCCGGCTTCTCGTAGTACACAGGCTCGCCGTTCTTGCCGCACTTGTGGTAGTAGTGCGGGTAGTTCTCCTTGATCATCTTGAACGCCGGGCTCGGCTGAGACAGGATCTCGCTCAGCTGCTCGTCGCGGCGCCACGCCAGCGTCTCCTTGTACCGCGCCAGCGCTTTCACTTCGTCACCTTTCTCGGCGAGCACAAAGCGCTTGGGCACGGTTGCCACCGTCAATTCAGTTGTTGCCACTACCGCCACGCCGCCGTTCACAGCCACAGTAGCAGCAACAGCAGGGGCACCATTCGCATATCCGTTGGTAATAGCAGACACTGGAATACCACTGACAGAAGAAGCACCGGCCGAGGCGCCAGGCGACGTAGAAGGAGAGAGAGTGAAGCGGTACTCCATCACGATCAGCTTAAGCGTCGCGTTCGTTGGCGACTGTTCCGCTTCGCGACGGTGTTGCTCCACGCTTGGCGGCTCAAAGAAAGACGAGAACGGGTGGTCCACCTTCACAGCAACGTAAAAGGCAGGAAACGCCACCAGCACCAGCACTACGAGCTCGCGCTTGAGTCCGTCCTCCATCAAACTTAGCGAGCTCCACAGGAAATGCGTCAGGATCGCATACAGCAGCGCAAACACGGGTACTGGCACCATGCGCAGGACGTCCACGAGCTTGTAGAACGGCGACAGCTTCGGGATATTCGTAAACGCCGCTGCGCTACTACTACTGCTGCTGCTACCGCCATTACCGTGCGATCCAGAAGGCTCAGTAGTGCAGGCGGCGATCTTGCCCATCGCTTTCCGCGGCGCCACGCCGATCAGCTTCAGCACGAGCTCCCCCGGTCCACTGCGCAATGGCAATACGAAAATCGACTCCTTCTCCTGCGATGTGGCTTCGTCGTAGTCTGCAACCGCGTGCGCGAGCAGCTTCTCTTGCAGCAACGAACCGGGCAATACCGCTGTCGCCTGGTTCGAGAGCTTGAAAACGATCTCCGCCTGCTGGATGGCGCTGCTGGTGCCGCTCTTTAATCGCGCTTTGTCGATACTGTTCTCCAAGAGTGCGAGCGGGAGCGCGATCTTCTGGCCGTAGTTGTATGACGTGATGATCTTGTTCATCATCGAGATTTGCTCCACGCGGGGCTTCGCGGGGCAGATCGTGAACTTGAGCTCGTGGCCTTTCCCGTCGCAGCAAATGTATCCACCGGCGATGCGGCTCGTGGGCTTTTTGAAGTTGCTCAGGCGCTTGTTGAACATCTGCGAGTGGCGATTGGATTCCACGACGGTGATCACGACATTACGGTCGCCGTAGCGCAGTGGTCCTTGCGCCGATTCGCCTCCCTGCACCGATGACGCACTGGACTGCTGATTCGACCCAACATTACTCGCCGACGACATGCTCGAAGTCGATGCATTCGACACGTTCGAGGACGACGCGGAAAGCATCACCGCAGGCGCCGACGCAGTCTTGCCGTCCACCTTCTCTTTCGCTGCCGCTGCACCGCCAGTCACCGCTGGCAATTTGCGGAACGAGACGAACATCTCGCCCGGGATATTGCGCGGGCGCGGCCCCACGTAGCCCGTGATGCCGCCGGTCTTGTTGTTCCACACCATGCCGTGCTGGTTCACGAGCACGACCGGGTAGCCGAACTCGACGACCTCGCCGATGTCGCGCTGGTCCGACGGGTCGAGCACAAGGTACTCGTCCTCATTGAAGAGATGGTCAAGCTTCTCGCCGAGCGGCGGCACGCAGCTCAGGATGCCGTGACGCCCGTTCTTCTCGTAGTAGCCGATGCCCAGCAGCTCGCCTGCATTCGCCGTCGCACTGTTGTCGTTTGCAGCGTACGCCGACGCGGCCGCCAGACGGATCTTGTGGCCGTAGCGCACGCAGAGCACGTCGTCCGGCATGGCGTGTAATGGAGAAGACGGATGTGCCGCGGCCGCTCACTCACGCAGTAGACGGTTACAGAGAGAGAGGTGGAGAGGTGGAGAGAGAGCGCCACGCGTTGGTTGACACGCGCTTCCGTCCTTCCTCGGGCGTCGCTCTTGTTTCCGCACTGAACCATTTTTCGAACGACATAGAGAGCGAGTGAAGAGGGGGGAAGGCGGGAAATAGGAAGGGGTGACCTTCCATTCTGACGTGTGATTCGTGGAAATAGAATATATTAAATTACTTATGTCCAATGATAAACAGAAAGATGGAGTAAGGTACAATTCTATTGGCTGAAAAAGAAATGTTAAATTAGCTCAATCCAGATTAGAGGAGGGGGATCTTTTCGTCGGTCTTGGTGTTGTACGGACGTTTTATTTCCTAATGCTTGCAGCGGACTGACGACGAAAAGCAAACCTCCCACTCTCGCTCTAATTGGCCTGCCTATTATCGACCGCGAGCACCGGACATGTGAGTGAGTGCGGCTCGTAAACATGCTCCGCTAGATAAAACCACTTAGGCCGCAATCGCCACCACAGAAATTCGTGCGGGTGGTGCATGAACTCCAGTTGTGCTCTCGTAATGTTCAGCCAGTCTTCCAACCAGCTCTCCAGATTCGTCTCGTCAAAGCATCAAACCTTTGTATCTCGAGCAATAACTATCAATTCGAATTGTAAACAAGGGCTGGTTGTATTTTAAGAGTTGATCATCCTCTTCGAAACGTGGAAAGTGGCATGCATCCCTCTTTATGTGGGCGGGTGGGTTCAAAATAAAAAATAAGCATTCACCGCTGTTGTTGACATGTTGCAGCGTGCCCGTCCGTCCGCCTTGACTTTTCCAAGATGGCCAGCCTTCCTTTTGGAGCTGCTCTTGGTGCCTCGCTGTATCCGCGCTGCCGAGTGAGCTGGTCTCCGTGCACGAGTGCAGCTGTTAAATAGCTCCCGTTTGCGCGTACAGATCAAATCCGCAGCGCTCATGCGAAATCCACTCGCGACGGGGAGCTTCCCTCCTCGCTCACTCGCTCACTCACGCACTCTCTTGGAGCTTCGAGTTTCCTGCTGGAATGCGTTTACCGAATGATCTGGGAGCTCAGGAACTCGGGAATCCGTCAAACGGGATGATCCCGATCTTCTTGAGCAGCGCGGCGGTCGCTGGCGATGCTGCTCATTTGAATGAATGGTAATAATGTCGATAGCAAATGATGTCAGACTCAGTTCAGATAGTTGACAGTGCAAGGACCCAACTTAGATACGGAAATACGAAGTATACCTGGGACCGGAACTTGGAAGGGCGACTCCATGTTGACATCCAGATCCGCGGAGGTCGCTCGTTGTTTGTGTTGTCTCGTTGGTGTTCTTGCAGAGTCTGCCATCACGCAATCCTCAGAAATCACAGCAGATGATCTCCAATCTCGACTTGGTCGAAGTATCAGCTCTTGCTTCTCAATCTGTTCATCCATACCAATACACACTTCAGAACACATTTTCATTTGCCACAACCAATTGCCAAGCACAAGGTTTCGCTTCCTACCTCAAACTCAAGGCGATCTTGGTCCAGTTTCATCGCCTGCTCTCGCAAAAGCTGTCGCTCCTGGTCCATGTGGTTCTGCTTCAGTTCCAACTCCTGCTTCTGCATCGCTAGATCCTCTTCTTGTTCTTGCAGCCTCACGAGATCAACGTCAAAGCCACCATGTACTCGGTGGTCCTGCTTAACACTTCGTCGATTTCGATCGACTGGGAATCCACTGTTCAGCACTTGGTCACTTGCTGCTGTGTGGAGCATTCGTCGATCGCGATGTCCATTTGGGACCGAACCAACCGGTTGTATCAGCGACGCCTGGATGAGCTGATCTTGTTCAGTGATGATCTCCTGTGCCTCTGCGAGTTTCTTCTGAAGCACCGCAATCGCTTCGTCTCGATCTCCCCGTGCGTCCTGCTCGAGATCCTCTCGCATCGCGACCTCAAACTGACCAATTTTGCCTTGGAGTACGTCCATGGACTTGGAAATGTATTGCGGCAGCTGCTGCTTGGACGGCATGTTGAACACCGTGGGTGTGAAATCGTCAATGGGGACGCTCGTTAGCTCGATCAGCTCTTCGGATTGGCCTTCTGGTCCTTTTCTGTAGAAATCAATACAGCGTGAGTGACTCGAAAAAGCATGAACACTGACATGGGATCATAAGCAAACGTACTTTGCGAGGAACAGGTGCGCTGCTTTCCGATACTGGGACGTCAGCAGCTCCAGCTGTCGCTGCAGCCCTTCGTAGCTGCTGACCAACGCTTCGTTCTCAAACAGGAGCTCCGCCTTTTTCCGCTCAAAATTTTCCATGATCTGCTTTGTCACTTGGCTTTCGTGGGACTGCGCCTGCTGCGCTGTTCGCCTTCTTTCAGCGGTCCCGTTGAGTGGCTTCTCAACTGCAATACCCTAGTAATACGGACAATCACATTGTACAACAAATCAAACAGTCAACCTGACTTCTGTTACACACCACTGATACACATAACCAAGCATTGCACAATCGTACCCGCTGCTCTTTGCTGCTTCGAGCCACCGAGTCCTGGAGGTTCTTACGCAGCCTCTCGTATTCCGCGTCTTTGCGACGCAGTTGCGCCTTGAACGACGTCTCGACGCCCTGCAACCTCGCGACCATGACCTCGAGCGACTTCTTCTCGGTCTGCAGCGTCTTGCGCTCGTTCATGAACGCCAGCTCTTTCGCGCGAAAGTAGTTTTCCTGCTGCGCCAAGTTCTGTTTGCTCGTCTCGAGCTCGTTCGTCAGCGACTGAACCTGGTGCTTCCGGCGCTGCAGCTCCTTCTCAAGCATCTGCAGGCGCTCGCTCATCTCATTTTGCCGCACGAGCTCCTGGTTGTGCAGGTAGAGCAACAAGCTGATGAGGTCCATGGTCTTGCGCAGGCATTTCTCGGCTTCGTCCTTCTCCTTCTGCAGCTTCTCCTTCCCCACTGCAGTGTACGCTGTCTGGCTGCTGATGAACCCCCACACGCTCTTGGCCAGGTTGAGCTGGCAAATCGTCTCTTCCTCGCCCTGTTCCTGCGGTCCAAACCCTGTGCCGCGCAGCTGTGAGCTCACCTCAAATGTAGCCGAGCTCGCAACGTGCACCAGTTGCTCGTTCAAGTACTGCTCGCTGGCATCCAGCCCCTGGTTCGCTGGAAGCCGCCATGTGAAGTACGACACGGACGACGAAGAGAGGCTTTGCAGCAGTGTCGTGGTCATCGGATGGCCGTCATGCTCTGCGCTGTCGCTCACGCCATCAACTCTCGCCTTCTGCGCAGCAGGGAATCCAGCAGCGTCGTATGCATCGTGCTCGCCAAACACGCTGGACTTCGCGTGCTGTGCTCTGCTGTTCTCGCTGCTATTGTTGTAGTCGATGTGCGGTTGCTGGAAGCGCTGCTGCTTTGCGCTCCACGCTGCTGCTGCCACGTCAGGCTCTGATCGCGAGCGCTTTTGAAGCGGGAGCCGCGCGCCAGTGTCCGGCATCTCCTTGCGCACATTCATCCGCTGCTGCTGCTGGTCTCTCGTGATTGTTCCGCTTTTCAGTCCAAAATGCATGATCAAAAAAAAGAGATCGCGCTTTCCCGCCAAAAATGTCGCCTATTTTGCACCATATTTTACACGCGCTTTGAATCAGGTGTCTGGAGCCAAACAAGTGCTTCTGGACATTCACCTGGCGTTCGCTTTTAACAGCAAGCCTTACCTATTAAAACCGAACCAATTTCAAAAGCCAGCCTCAACATTTCAATAATGCATTGAAGTGGACTGAGGTCTTCCTTCGCCTTGTGGAGGTGGAGGGAATGGAATCCGCATTCATTCGGGAACAAGGCCAAGAAGACAACAAGCAACAAGGAGAGACAGAAGGCGACGGAACGAAAGCGACGTCGCTGTATGACGCAGCTCAGTATGGAGACCTGGAGACTGTGAAGGCGCTGCTGGAAAGCGGCGGAAGTGAACGTCGCATGTGAGAATAACTATACAGCGCTTAGTACCGTAGCACTGAACGGTCATTGCGCTGTTGTTGAAGAGCTGCTCCGGTACGGCGCCAGCACAGAGAAAGACTCCCAGAACGGCATCACTGCTCTCATCGCTGCAAGCGGCAACGGGCATCTGGATATTGTGAAGGTCCTTATAGGGGCCGGAGCCCCAATCGATTAGCCAGCTGCCAACGGAGGAACTCCTCTCTATATCGCTTGTGAGGGAGGTCATGACGATGTGGTCAACACACTCATCCACGGTGGAGCTCAAGTGGGCAAGGCCGGCATTGATGGAGCAACTTCGCTCTTCCTCGCCGCACAAAAAGGTCATCTGGGCATTGTGAAGTCTCTTTTGAAGAGCGATGTGCTGCCGCGCTTGCTTACAAAGGAAGGATGCAGCTCGCTTTGGGTAGTTTCAGCGATGGGCCACTCGAGTGTTGTGAAGGAGTTGCTGAAGAGCGGCGCCGAAGTGGACACGACGGTGAACCACCAACCGACGCCACTTTTCATCGCGTGTCAACAAGGTCACCTGGATGTTGTTTCGGAGCTGTTGAAGAAAGGAGCGCAAGTGAATCAAGCGAACTGCAACGAAACACTTCCACTGCACATCGCACCTCGCAGTGGCTATGCTGCTATCGTCAAGAAGCTGATCAATGCCGGAGCCGAGGTAGATAAAGCAGATGGCGATAAAGCAACCTCTTTGCACATTGCGTCGGAAAATAATCGCCCGGGCGTTGTCAAAGCGTTGCTGGCAAGCAATTGCCAAGTTGATTTGAAGACTGCGGACGGAGTTACAGCGCTTTATTTAGCATCCCAGCGAGGCCACATCAGCGTTGCGAGTGAGCTCATCCGCTATGGTGCTCAAGTAGACAATGAAGACAGCGAAGGAGGAACCCCGCTCTATCTCGCGTCTCAAGAAGGACATCTGGGTGTCGTCAAAGCGCTACTAAGGAACGGTGCGCAAGCGAACAAACCAACCCTTCGTGGAATGAATCCTCTGTTTTCCCTCTCCGCAACAGACTACGCAAATATCGTCAACACGCTCGTGGAATATGGCGCCGGCGTAAACGCGGTGAACGTGTACGAGGAGACGCCTCTGCACGTGGTGGTGCTCGACGGAGGCCATCTGAAAGTAGTCAAAGCACTTCTAGAAAACGTCGCACAAGTGGATAGAGCGGATGGAACTGGAAGCACTCCACTACTTCTCGCCTCGCAGCAAGGTCGTGTGGACATAATGCACAAGCTGGTGAGACAAGAGGCTCAAGTAAACTGGTCCAACTTCAGTGGAGCAACGCCACTTCACCTCGCTTCCAGTGAGGGTCATCTCGATGCAGTACAAATGCTCTTGGGTTGTGTCGCTGACATCGACCAGATGGATGGATACGACCGGACTCCTCTGCACATCGCTTCCCTTCAAGGTCACACCAACGTAGTGACAGAACTGCTGAATCGCGGAGCACAAGTGGACAGAGCAGGTGCAACCGGATCTATTTCGCTCCTCGCTGCATGCTGTCAAGGGTACTCAAGTATCGCGACCGCTCTTTTGGAGTCAGATGCGAACCTCACTTCGCTAGACCTCAACGGACACACACCGCTTTCCATTGCGTACCATGGGATCGTGCAGGAGCTGCTGGGCAAAGGCGCTTCAGTTGATTCATCAGATCGAGGAGGAAATACGCCGCTGACTGATGCGTCCCAGCAGGGATATTTGCCGATCGTGCAACTTCTCATCGCCGCAAGGGCTTCGCTTGACACGACGAATTCATTTGGTGAGACGGCGTTGACTGCAGCTGGACGCGCTGGGGAATTTGATGTGCTGAGAGCATTGACGGATGCCGGCGCGTTGGTGCATGTTCAACCAGCGCATGGAGAAACTTGTCTGATCTCTGCTGATTGATTTGGTCGTCTCGACGTGGTTGATCTACTCATTCAGCGAGGGTGTCTTGATCGAAGAAGCCGCCATTTGATGTTCGACGTCCCGCTGGTTCACGGTACGCTGCAGACTCTGTACGAATATTCCTCCCATACACACGAATTTGCTTCGCTGTGGAACAGCGTGGTGCAGCGGCTGATAAACGTGCATGCTCAAGCCGAGAGCGACGAAGAATCCTTTGCGAACATCATCCATCAGTTCGTGGCAATCATTTTCCGCCTGATGAAGCTCAAGGCGATGTGCGAGATAAACAACGTCTCCGTTCGCGTCATTGTCAGCCGGAGTGTTGCGGACAGTATTCATGATTTCCACACAGATCGCCGAGCTGCAGAAAAATGTCAAACCGAGCGCGATCAAGTCGATTCACAGCGCGAAATGGGAGTACGATCAAGCCGCGATGATTCAAGTCTTCAGAGTGGCTCTTAGGGAAACACATCAAGTGGCTTTGAGTCTAAAAGAGGAAATCGACCAGGTTGAATCGATATCACTGCTGCAAAACGAGTTGCATGCGCGCCGCGATCAGCACAGCGAGGAGATGCTCGGGTTGCTTCGCGAAAGCCTGAAAATGGCGTTGCGCTTCTCGAAAGGGCTTGCTGTCCCAGCCCTCCCTGAATGGTTTATATCTCATTACGAGCTCGACATTGACCGAAGCCAAACTCTGGATACTCAATGTGGCAATTCGATGCGACCAATTCACGCAAGATGGCAGAGTTCGGATGTCATGGCAAGCGAAATCGACATGCTACAAGAAGACCTTGAGGAAATTACTACTCGATGGTTCAAGCTGAGCTATCCGAACGTAGTTGAGCTCTTTCGTGCAACACAGCTTCGTCGTCCATTCGTCGCTATCTTTGAGAAGGCCAAGTCTGCAAACTTGCGGGAGTACTTGTCGATGGTGCAACACCGGGGCCAGGTGTGACAAAAACTGTTCGAGGTCGCTCTGGGGCTGAAATTTTTCCACAAACGAGGTATCATCCTCGGTACCTTCCAGTGCGGTCATTTTTGAGTTGACACTCACGGCGTCGCGAAGATCAATGGGTTTGGAATTGAAATTTCCAATTTGCAACCTGCCAACGATCTCGACCGCGTCCGCTGGCAATCGCCCGAGTGCCTAAGGGGCAAGAAGCCATCGATCCAGTCCGACATCTACTCGTTTGGAATGTGCGTTTTGGAAGTAGTGAGTCAGCAAGTAATGAGACAACCAGCGAGGTCGCGTCAAAAACTACATGGAATCTGAGGTCTCTACAGCCACGGAGTATGACTGGGCCACAGTGGCGTTTGGTGCAAGATATGTGCTGGGCGAACCCGGCGCAGAGAACCAACATGTCGCGGGTGGTTGAGAGTTTGAGCCAGTTTGCTGATGTGGAACGTGGCAACAGTCTCTGAGTGGTCGAGCCTGCCTCGTCAAAAGTTGGTACCAGCCATCTCGATGTCCACGAGTTTGTTTTTCCAAAGCTGGGATCCTCGCTGAAGCAGTACTTGGAAGGACTGAGAAACAACATCACTCTGTGCCGCGATCTCGTGAAAGAGATCTATCATGTTTTCAGCCGACTGGAAAGTATTTACGAATGGCTGTACTCCGTGAATAAACTGCCAAGCGATCCTGGCGTGGGGAAGTACTGCGCGGTGCTGTTGACTTTTCGCAGATTTCTTCAGATCTCCGCGGTCTCTGACAAATCCATGCATGGACGAGCTCGAAGTCAGAAAGTGTCGTCGCAAAACAATGTGCTCCACCGAGGACTTGACTCGGTACTTGAAGCACTGGAGATACCGACCATAGACTCGATCCACCACTGGCGTCAGAACGTCCAGGTTGATGGCGAGAAACAAACGGAGGTATTCGGGAGTCATCACAGCCCTGATGATAAGCCAAAGCGTGCAGATGAGAAAGGCCCTCTAGCCCTGGAAATCGTCTGTTTCGACACGGAGAGCGGTACTCAGGTGCCACTGCCTCTTGGTGTATTGCAGAAACCGCGGCGCATTCCTCTTCACGAGGTCAAGCTTGGCCGAGACGAGTTGATCGGTACAGGCTCTTTCGGAGAAGTCTTTCTCGACACGTGGTTGAGCGCTCCTGTCGTGGTGGAATTCATGGGGTACGAGGACGACACGAGCGAATATCCCCAGGAACTTTTCTCCATGAGTTGCGAGTCTGGCTCCCACTGAAGCACCCAAATGTCGCGAAACTGTACGGCGCGTTCGACGTCGACAAGCGCTACTTCGTGTGCGAGCACGTTGCGAACGGCACATTGCGCGACTACTTAAAACAAGATCGAAACCGCGACAAGAACTGGCAAAAGCTGCACGAAGTGGCTCTGGGACTGCGGTATTTGCACCAGAACAACATCTTGTACACCGACCTCAAGGGCGACAACTTCCTGGTCGGCGTTGATGGCAAAGTCAAGATCATCGATTTCGGCTTCAGCAGCATTCTCAACAGCGCTGAGGTGAAGTTCAACCAAAAGAAGCTTGGCGCACTGCAGTGGCGGTCACTCGAGTGTCTACGTGGGAGTGAGCGACTCACCATGGCGTCTGATATCTACTCGTTTGGGATGTGCATTGTGAAGGTATTCTCTGGTGCATTTCCATGGGTAGCTACCGCTGTACGCTACCACGTCCTGCGGAAGAAAGCTCTGCCGCTCAAGCCTGACGCGATGGACGAGAACCAGTGGAGCTTGGTCCGGACGATGTGCGCATTCGATCCGCTCGCCCGAATTAACATCTCGACAGTCGTCGACCGGCTTTACGACTTTGCACAGCAAGAGAAGAAGGTGGCAGATGCAAAGGCCTTTAACGTTCCGTAAACAAAAGAACTGTACCAAGTTCTGGGAACAAACGATACGTGTTCACGGACCGGTCGTTCATGCGCTCGCTTCGAGGTGGTCGCGTGCATCGACCCGTACAGCTTCAAGAAGCGCTCAAGTTCCCATCCACAGTCGCTGTTGACACTTCCGGAACCGCGATCAGTGGCTATCGCATA
>JALBYZ010000872.1:0-14002 GCA_038050575.1 Globisporangium mamillatum | reverse complement strand
GAGATGAAGAAGCTCACACGGATGTTGCATTCTGTCCGACAGAACCAGTCGGCAAGCATCACGTCCCTCGAGTCGTCTGGTTACTCATGGACGAGTTTAGTCGAGTTAGCTTCGCCTTCACCGCCTCCTCCAGACAGGTGTGAGCTCTGCCTACAGAAAGTGAGTAGTGGATTTCCATTCTCGTACACCAAGATGAAGCAGTGTCTGATCTGCGATGCGCGTGTATGCCCTCGGTGCTGCATTGAGATGACGATGTATTCGCACACAGAGATCAAGAAACAGCTCTTGAGCGAGAATATGCCGTTTTGCACGCGCTGTATGCTCACCGCTTCGAGTGCAAGCTCGTCAAAGTTCGCTGTACTTGATGGGCTGGAATCGGAAGGGGAATCAGTGGACTACAGAGAGGCATTCCGCTGACTGCGAACTATCAAAGGATTCACGAAATCAAGTCTGGAGTAGTTAACTAGATCCCTATTGCAAAACTTGTGGTTCGTGATTGCGTTGCTAACGTTATGTGTGGTATTGTACAGGATTGGTACAAAGAGCACTCAAGTCACCATTCAACCCAGCCATGTCGGTTTTGTTGACTCTATCTTGAGGAATGGCGGAGTGGAGGTATGTTGTGAAGTAGGTGGGGTGATTTCATAATCCGAGCTGTTAAAGTGCCATGCATGGACTGACAGCGATGTGAAGTGTCTCGTGCGTGTGTGTGAATTAGCAATCCTCTAAATCATGAATCGGGTATGCCTCATCTTTTCGCAAATTTGTCGCCAACCAATACCCCATTGTATCAGTGCTGCAACTCTGGATAGTAAGTGCTACTATCTGCCCAGACAGCTTCCTGCGCAATTGCATCTACTGCATCCTGAGGAATCTGGTTGATTGTGGAGATTGTGAGAGCCGCTCTACTTCTGTATATGTTGTTTTCTGGAAAATATCCCCCGTTCTCCCAGAGAAGCCAATGTATTCCGAACACCCGAGCGCTCACCTCACGCAGCTTGTCTACTAAGGAGACTGTATCTTAAAAAAGTCAGAGGTGTTATCAATGCAACAGTCAGACTACTATGGACTTTGGATGAACTGAACTTTTGGTGCTGTACGACTCTCAAGAAACAATTGGGCGTGAAACAAATGTCGAAGTGCTATATCGCATATTTTCCGTTGCTTGTGTATGATGGGTTTTCTCTTTAATGTGTGAGCGCTTGAACGATGTCCATGAGCGCTAACAGCGTACGTCGTGAAGGCCCTCGCATTAATAGTAGTACAAGCAAACGCGGTTTAGAAGGAGTTACGCAGGTAAACTCGCTTTGTAAAGTGAGTGAAGAGAACCCATCACCCATCCATCCTATCTAATGACACAACAGCACGAAGAGCTCAATGAAGAATCCAGGTTGTTGTTTCAGCTTATATCTATTGGTATCTGCATAGCACCTGTAGGATGTTTCAGGCAGCTAGCCGCACTTACTTGTCTACCGCCTCGTGATAGTCTACAAACTCACCCTCTGCCGCGAGAGCATCAAGGGCAGCGAACTTGAAGGAACTCGCACTCGAAGCGCTCAGCACACAACGTGTACAGAACGTCATGCTCTCACACGTTAGCTGCTTCTCAGTCTCTGTGGGCAAAAATATCGTCTTGTTGACGCGACAGCGAGTGCACACAAGGGCGTAGCAGATTCGGCACTGCCTTACGTTCGGTCTGATGAGAACGAACAACCCACTGCTGGCACTTTGCGAGCACACCTCACACATGACAGATGATGACGATCGCAATGATCTCGTTCTCGACCATGATCCACTTGAAGAAACAGTTAATGTGCGGTCATGCAGTTGCGCCTGCCGGCTGGAGAGCAGCATCCGCGTGAGCTTCTTCATTGTAGCGCAGTGGACGTACTTGAACACTGAGATTGCTACTTTCGCGGCGGATAGGTCGACCAGGAATAGTGGCACGTCGCCCATCGGGTTGAGTACGGATCGCGCGTATATCTCAACGCAGTCCTCCTTGCGTTGCCTAAAGAACTCGCAGATAGACACCTTGACGCGCACGATTTTGAACTCCTTCAGCTCGCGGACCTCGGGGATGTCCACGGAATGGAACAGGTGGTAGCCGATGCGCTCACCGTTTGGGGTGAGCGCGATGCCAGTCGATTCAATGTACACGGAATCACGAGTTCGCACCAAAGCGTTCAAGGGTGGCGGGTTCCCAACGACTGACCACTTGATACTGAGCTCACGAAACGGGTTGTCTTCAGTCGGCTTAATGATTGAGGACAGCACACCCCAGTCCTCGATGCCACTCTGGAGGTGCGCCGTTGTGAGCTGCATCTCTTCGACGTTGGGGCTGAGAAGGCCGTACATGACGTCGTCGAGGTCGCCGTGGATCGAGCCGAAATTGAGCATCGCGTTCATGGATCGGAGTCCATCGGTGGCTGCGCTCAAGGACCCTTTCTCACTTGGCACACCCGAGGACCGTGTGCTGTAGGAAGTGTTGGGCTTGCGCTCTCGATACAGAGTCACATCCTCGCGTTGCTTGATCTTCTTCCAGAAGGTCTCGTCCACCACGCTCTTGTGCACCGCCAAGTGCTCGATGTATTGCTCAATGGATTTCTGGACGATCGCCTCCGCGGCTTCTTGAATCGTGGATTTCTGGTCAGGAGTGAGGGTTAACGCCGGGAACGTGTCGGATGGCAGGGGGAGCTTCATATCGACGAATGGTGCGTGGCTGTCGTGAGTCTAGCGTGGTAAATTGCAGAGTGAGAGCGCAACAACAAGGAACCCGGTTGGGATCCCCCCTTCCGGGATCAGTCGAACTGCAACGTAGTGTCTACAATCCCATAGAACAAATGGTAGCGGTTAGGTCCTGATTCTTTCGATAAAATGTCAACCCATGTCATAGAAGTGTGACATAGAGCTTGTCATATTATGATAAACTTCTTCGACTGTAAACAAACCGATTATTACGCATAGAGTATACAGCCGTCGTTATGGAGGAAATCGTGTGGTTTTCCCAAGACGCAGATCGTTTTCGTGCATCATCAGCTCTGCCCTCAACCATTCGGAGCTGTCATCAGGATTAAAGTGATTGGAGTTGTTTAGAGGACAGCGAGCTCCTTTGTCAAGTTGCATTGGACAAGGTGTGACATCGGTCCCTTTGCCAAAGGAGGACATCAGTGTTTGACTATCAGATAAGAATTGTTGGATCCAAGATTCCTGGTGGCACTAAACGTGAGCACGGAGCCCATTTTCTTGTCATCTACGCCCACGCTACTGTCAAAAGTGGAATCGTGGATCACTGTGCGCGAGTCCAGACTTGCAGTGCTCTCTCGGTAATAGCCGATATCTCCGCGCTACTTGATCTACTTCCGTCAATCAAACTGATGACGTGCAAAACAACGCGAAGAACTTGAGAGGAAGTAGCAAAAAATGCAAAGTACAATGCAGTAGTGTGATATGCTGTAAACTTGCAAGAGAAAGAGAAGAATGAACTCCCATAGTGTGTATTCGAGAAAACATACTAGCGCTGCGCCTCTCTATAGTCCACCACCTCAGCCTCGAGTGCGTTAAGCACCGCAAACTTGTATCCGCTGGCATTCGAAGCGCTGAGTAGGCAGCGCAAACAGAAAATCACGCTTTCGGTAGCCAACTGCTTTGGGACCTCTGCAGGCGATTGAACCGTCTTCTCCACGGAACAGCGAGAGTACACACTCGCCTCGCAGATATGGCACCACTTCTCCTTGGCACTGGAGAGCGAGAATGCATCAACGCCAGTTATTTTGTAAGAATAGGACTGCACGGTCTTTGGTGCCGATACCGATGAAGAGAGGCACGGACTCGAGCCTGAGCTGCTACTGGATGACTTGATCGGCGTGACACTTCTCAAGCGATCCTGACTGGAGCGAAGTATGCTTGAGAATTTCTTCATCTCGGCATTGTGTAGGTATTTGGACACTCGAATGGGGGTCTAGACAAGAGCCAAAGACCTAGCAGTCTCTGGCGCATCGCCCATGGGGTTGAACTGAAGGAGCGAATAGACTTCGACGGATGCTGGCGTGAGCTGGCGAAAGAACTCGTAGGCAGAAACCTTGAAGCGCACAATCTTGTACTCGATCAGCTCGCGAGCGCCAGGGATGTCCACCGAGTGATGCAGGCGACACCCGATGCGATCACCACTCGGGGTCATCGCAATCCCAGACGACTCGATGTACACTGTACCCCGGGTGCGCACAACAGCGTTCAGAAGTGGTGGATGTCCCCTGATACTCCACATGATGCTCAGTGCGCGGAACGGGTCCTTCTCGCTCGACTTGATGATCGTAGCAAGCATCAGTCGTCGAATCCGTCATCGACGTACGCGGTCTTAAGCTGCATCTCATCAGTGCTTGGACTGAGCGCCATACATGACGTCGTCCAGGTGGCTAGACACCGAGCCAAACGTGAACATCGACGTCTTCGTCTTGATTCCCGTGCTGCTGCTACTACTGCCCGCGTCTGTTGGCGAAGCGGATGAGTTGCTCGCGCTCTCATCCGTACTTGCTGCTCGTGAGATGAAATTGGGTCTGCGCTTCAAGTACATGCGAACGTCCTCACACTGCTTGAGCTTCTCCCAGCGCTGTGCTGGGTTGCAAGATGGAACTTACACTCGATGGGGAAGCTGGCGCTTCCTGGGTACTTTCTGATGCATTGGCTTGTGCTAGCCGTAGTACGTTTAGAAGTGAGCTCTCTAGACCAAGCTTTCCGTCTACGAGCTCTTCCTCTTCGCTGCTAGCTAGCTACCCAAGGTGATAAGATGTCTAGGTCTACAGATATCTACGACTTCGAGATCTTGTCCTATGTGAACACTTGAGAGAAAGTTGGAAAGTGAATTGAATTGGGCTGCTTATCAAAATATGAACTACTCGTCCTCTCCCTGCCGCTCCTCAAGATAACGACCCTGAGAACGCGCTTGAGGCTTCAGTCTTGCTCACTACTGCGACAGGCGAGATATACTTGAGTTGAGTACGTGGGTACATGCAGTATGCACAAGTTCACCTACGTGGGTACACCTACAACTTAATGTGGACTACTCCAAACACGAAAAGAAGTCCCAAACCGAAGTGTGTCCAACATTCAATGTGAACACTATGCCAGCTCGATCTCAGGGAATCTGAGATCCAGTGAGTGGTAAGCTTCGAATATTATTCCACTGCAAACGCCTCTCATTCACCGTGCCGTTGTGCACCGCGAGCAACTCGAAGTACTGTTCGATCGTCGTCTTCGCAATCTCCTCCGCCACAACTTCGATAGTTTGTTTCTCCTGCGGAGAGAACTTCAACTTGGGAAATGTGTCGGCTGGCAGCGAGAACTTTATATCGTCAGTGTAGGACGTGAACAGGTGTTTGTCTCTGTCTGGGTAAAACCCTAAGTGAGGACCATGCTCAAAGTATTCGTCGATAGGTCGGCGAATGCCATGGATGCGACTCGAAATGCGTATCCAACAGAGGAATTCGTTGAGAAACGCTCGAGGGCGCCCAATAGGTCGCAACGGGAGACGAAATCCTTGAGCGGATACTCAATGAATTCCATGATGCCTTTCAATCGATCGGAAAGTCCCGTTTTACTTTTGTGCATGTACCCTGTTGTCTTGAACTTGTAGTGCATATCATTATTTGTAAACTCTCCATGGAGCTGAGGTGGTATCCACATCATGGATGCCAATACAGCACCTGCACGTACGAACACCCCCAACGGTATATCAACGATCACACCACGCATAAAGTATCAGAGAGATGGAAGCAGCAGGGTTACAAATCCCGGTAGCGTATCATTTCGTCATTCAAGTTATCGTGTGCTGTCTCCACGGGAGCTCAATCAGTTGCTAGGGGTTCGGGCTCGGCGAGACTTTCCACATCGCGGTCAAGATCCAAGATGGCTTTAGGATGGCTCCAGCGCACTCACGAAGCAAGATGAAGACGCGTGGAGGTGGTTTGCAAGTTGGAACGATCTGATACTTGATGAGCATCGAATGCTGCATGGCTATCCATTCAACCGGGGCATCCTATCGACACAGCGCCAGAGTAGAATGCTTTGACTCGGTTATAATCGTGTATGAGCACTCACATGATCATCTGTGTACTTCTCTTTTGTGGCGTGTTTGGATCACGCAGGTAGGCAGTATCTATTTGTTTCAATTCTGCAATGCTTATAGACGACCTTGGTGCACTCCATGCCGACGAAGTTGGCTTTCTACTGGAGCTTCTGGTCTGTTCGTTCCTTGGTGACTTTGGTTTTCCTTCAGCGCAGCGCCTCGCGGTATTCCACAGTTCCCCCCTCCGGCTCGATTGCATCCAGCATAGCGAAGTCGAATGAGCTTGTACTTGAAACGCTGAGTATACAGTGCGTGCAGATCGTCATCTTTCCGCTCGTTAGCTGCTTTGTGATCTATCGGGGAGTAGATGGTCTTGTCGATGCGACAGCGAGCACACGCACGGGCGTGACAGATCCGACACTGCTTCTCCGTGGACGCTCCTAAGCGCAAACGCAGTCCACCGGCGAAGCTCTGTGAGCACAGCTCGCACGCAGTGGGCGGCGATGAAGAGGAGCTCGAGGAGCTTGACCACGAGTTAGCAGATGAACTGAGCGGGCTGCCGCTTTGGGGCTGGTCTTGTTGTTGGTGCTGCTGCTGTACGCTGGAGCACAGGACGCGTGTGAACTTTTCCATCTCGGCGCAGTGCATGTGCGTGAACACTGTGATCGGAACTTCAGAGAGTAACATTGACGCAACAGTGGCTGGCACGTCACCCATGGGATTGGTCACACTGCGCGCCTACACTTCAACGCAGTTGGGTTTGCGCTGACGGAACAGCTCGCACATCGAGACATGGGCTCGGAAGATCTTGAACTCGGTCAGCTCTTGAATACCAGGCACGTCAACCGAGCGCTGCAGATTGTATCCGATGCGCTCGCCACTTGGGGCCATTGCGATACCAATCGATGTGATGAATACGACGTCTCTGGTGCGTACCACAGCGCTCACAGGTAATGGAAGACCCCATATGATCCACTTGGGACTGAGTTCACGGAACGAGTCCCCTTCACTCGGCTTGATGATCAGCGCAAGTACTGCGCAGTCCGAGAATCCGTCATCCACGTACGCAGTTCTCAGCTGCGTCTCCTCGGTGGTAGGACTGAGTATGCCGTACATGACGTCGTCCAGGCTACCTGGAATGGAGCCAGGCGTGAGCACCGACGCCATTGTCTTGACGTAAGTGCTCTGATCGGTGTCTGCAGACGACTTGGAAGGGTATCTTGCACTCTCATTTGGTTTGCCGACGCCAGTCTTGCGCTCTAGTATAGCCTCACGTCCTCACACTGCTTGATCTTTCGCCAGCGCTTCTCGTCTACCACGCCGCTGTATGCACTCAAGTGCTCGCGGTACTGCTCGCTCGTGTTCTTTAGGGTCGCTGTAGTCAACTCGTCGATCGTGTGTTTTTCGTGCGACGAGAACTCAAGCGTCGGGAACGGGTTGATGGGAAGAGGGAGCTTTACACAGAGATTCGCTGTGCGTATCACGGTTCACTCTGGGTTGCGTTTCTTCTTGTCTTTATCTGGGTAGCTGGCAGACTGAAGGTCGATGGATGATGTAGTACTGCGAGATGCGTGGAAACTCGTCAGGGGTCCCTCAAGAACTGTAAAGTGAACACGCAAATTAAACCACACATGCGCGCAGACGGCCGAGAAGGTGAGCCAAGTTTTCATTCTATAAACTTCAATTTGTGTCACCAACTGGACTTTGTCGCAGTCCGCTGGACAGAGGATGAGCACCTCGACATCGAGAGACAGCCTACTCCGCGCTTATTTACTTTGTATTGAATGCCCCAAAAGTGTTCAATCGAGTTTGCGTTCTCAGGATTTGAAATCTCAATGGTGTTGACAGCGATAGCGTGGAGCTCTGAGATCAGTGTGCATACCTCCCAAATGGAACTCACTCGAACACTTGAATGACCGATGATATCGACAACTGGAGGGGAATTGCTCACCTGCTCTTCCTCCTCAACCGGAGGTATTACTATTTCTCGGCTTTCCATCCCGAGTTGCGAAGCTTCACTGGCGACTGCCACGGCCGTTTGAATTTTCATCTGGATCGAAAAGAAACCTACTACAACGGTTTGCAATTCTCTCCTGATTCCCAAGCAGTCATCAACGAGGACGACGAAGTTTACTCCACTCGACGACTTGGTAATCAGATTCTAGGAGGGTATCAAAGTACTCTTCTTGTAGCGTGATGGCCCTCAGCTCGAACTTAAAAGAGCTCCAGTTTCCAGCGTAGACCATTTCTATAAGTGAATCCAAAGTCCCCTCGCCGATTTCTTGAGATATCTACCATCCATACCTGTATGACCCCTCCTCCCTCTCTTGGGAGATCTGCGCCATTTCCTTCACCATAATAAAGATACCAACTGAGCTCTAGTATCCCTTGAGCGACGACGCGAGAGTGGCGACCACGAAGATGGCCAGCTCCACTGTAGTTTGAACTCAACCCTACGCGGTACTGGAGGCTCTGAGATGGAGGTTGGGAGCCCATATTCGACGCTGCCGAGCAGTATCGACGAACTTGACTCGGACAATTTCGTAAATGAGGGCGACCTGCACTCGCCTCTCCCGAAAGAGTGCTGAAGGGCGTCAAATCTGCGCGTATGTATTCCTTGTTGTATTTGAAACTCCGTTTATTGAAGTGCTTCCGCGTCCTTAACAGCTCCCCCCTCTGATTTAATCGCATCAAGCATAGCGAATTCGAAGGCGCTCACGCCTAACGCGCTCAGCATGCAGCGCTTGCTCTTCAGTTGCTTCTTGATGCCTGTGGGCGAGTAAGTCATCTTGTCAATGCGGCAGCGAACGCAGACACGTGCTGAGCAGATCCGGCACTGCTTCCCCTTGGTTCCTATGAAGGGCAATCCACTGGAAAAGCTCTAGGAGCAAAGCTCGCATGCACTTGCTGATGATAAAGACACAGATTCCGATGAGCTCGACGAAGACCTAATGAAAGACTCGAGCGATTTCCTCGTTTGTGAATGCTCTTGCTGTTGCCTGGTGCGCAGCATGCGCGTGAGTTTCTTCATCTCAGCGTACTGCACGTGCATGGGTGCCATGAAAGGCATCTCAGAGCGTGTTACCGTCGCAACAGTGGCGGGTATATCGCCCATGGGGGCTGATCTCGCTGGTCGAACAACCTACACTCTTAACTGAGACTCCGGCGCTCGTCTCGCGCTCCACATACATGCGCACGTCCTCTCGTTGCTTGAATTTCTTCCAGCGCTTCTCATCCACCACGCCATTGTGTACTGTGAGGTGTCCATGGTACTGCTCGATCTTCTTCTTCACGATCGTCTCGGCCAGTTTCTCGAGTGTGCGCTGCTCATCTGGTGAGAGCTCGAGCGTCAGGAACGTGCTCGCTGGTAGCGGGAATTTCATGCTGGAGTTGTCATTTGGGCTGACTGTGCAACGCTTTGTATATAGAGCCGACGACGCAAATTGCAGACTGACTCGGTTGTTTCGATGGGATCGATTATTGGTGTAGCCCCGACCCGATTCTAAGGACACGACATCACGATATCGAGTCGCGATGGTGTCCGACGGGAGACAAAGTATCGCTATTTATGTAGTCGAGTTTGGTGACCCAACTGCAACACAAACACTCTGAGCTGGCATGTTTACTCTTTGGCCAAATCCGAGTAGTAAACGGATTCTTGGGGTCTTGGAGTGGTCATCATATCTCCAAGCTTATTTATTGGCTTCCTTGTTTGCTCCGAGGTCGCTCAATTAGACCACATCACTTCTTGCTCTTGGCCACGCCTGAAAAGAACCGAGTCAGAGCTGGGCTTTGGGTTCTAACATCAGAGCCACTAGAGCCGGGCTCGCGCTTCCACCCGGAGAACCCTGTACATGCGCAATATATCCAGCTTGCTTGTCGTTTAACGCCTCTTGCCCACTTGGTGTAGTGCGCTGATGAGAACCCGCAGTACTCGCCGATAATGCGTGCCTCACAACCACCTCAGACGAGTCGAGTCTCCCAGCAGGAGTGGAAAGTATGGGCGTCAGAGCTTCATCATTGACCAGATGGTACCAAGTGCCGACTGCATGCGACCTGCGTTGCGACGGAGCTATTGCGAGATTGAGAGAGTGGATACATGGAATGATGGTCGAACTGGTCTCGCCATCCAGAGACGCACCGATGCGATGCCGTGTACTGTACCAAGCACGTCACGCGAAGGTTGCAGTATTGTAGTCCAGAGACAAGACGCATCTCGAGCGATCATTCCTCAGCCAGCTTGAGCTTCACAGTGATCCAACGGAGGCTGTGGGATTCGTCCAGATCCACCTTTCATATAAAACAAAATCTATGCTTCAAGGAAGTATGCAATCGAATGATCTAAAATGCCCTTAACCAGGAGATTTTATGATAGCCAGCACAGACCGAACTCCTTGTTAGCAACTTTGCTTGGAACATCTATAATTTGTCAAATAGATTTTCTTTCTAGATTTTATGATAGCCATTATTCAAATTTCCATTCGTAAAGTGATTTTTAGGAGCCATCATTTATATGTCATATTTCATACTTAATTGCTACTAATAAATGCAAAATATGCGGCCAAAAGTGGGGGAAACCGCTTTTTTACAGAAGGTTATAGCAACTCTCATGTCTCGCATTCATGAAAATAACAATTATGGATGGATGGAAATACTCCAAATGATGAAAATACCCAAAACGCAGAGGGAAGTGACAGAGCAGAGGCCCTTACCTTTGCCATGAGAATGCGGATTTGAGACCCGCTTGTCCATGCGGTGTCGTAGTCTGAAACAACTCGCACAATGCTAGTGTTGAGCGCGTCCAGGATCTTCTACAAGGATGCACGCTATAGTAAATATTACCACTTCAATTATTTCGAAAGCTCTTGTTTCACGAACTGAGCTAGTAAGCAACCACATCAACCTTCCTTGCAGCAGCCGCGAGTGGGATGCTCGCTCATCAACCCAGAGGATACATGATCATGCGTTTTCGCTGGCATTGGTGCATCGCTGGATACATGGAGGTCTTGATGGGGTCGTCGCTTCGACTGACCGCTACCTCTCGGCGCCTTCTCGCCTCGGGGGGGGAGGGGGGGGTTGTGCGCTGGGTAACACGCAAAGGAGTACGACGAGACCTGGGGGCCAACGTATCCTACGGACTGCTTAGCAGCGCTTTCCAATCCTCTTTCTAATTACCACCACCATCGGATCACCGTAGCGCCTCTGCGTAGTCCACGAGGTTATCCTCGACGGCGAGTACGTCCAGCACGGCGAATTTGGCCGAGCTCGCACAAGACACGCTGAGCATGCACCGCGTGCAGAAGGTCATGTCCACGCTGCTCAGCTGCTTCTCCTGCTCGGTAGACACGAACAGCGTCTTCGACACGCGGCAGCGTGAGCACACGCGCAAGCAGCAGTTTCGGCAGTGCTTTTTCTTGGAGCTGGTGAACGATAAGTCGCTGCCATTGCAGAGCGCGCAGGACGTACTGGGTGTCGATGTTGATGACGGTGATGATGTTGGTGCGGACCCTGACGAGCTCGTGCTGGACGACGTCAGCGAACTCGCGTCCGTGGCAGTTGAGCTTGTACGCAAAGATTGTGACTGCGACTGCTGCTCTCGTGATCGCACGACCCGCGTGAGCTTCTTCATCTCGGCGTAGTACACGTGCTTGAAGACCGCGACGGCCACGACAGCACTCGTGGTAGCCGCCAGCAGGGCCGATGCGTCGCCATTCGGAATCAGCACCGAGCGCGAGTACACCTCGACGCAGTTCTCCTTACGCTGTCGGAAGAACTCGAAGGCCGTGAGCTTGACGCGCACAACGCCAAACTCGTCCAGGTTGCGGATCTGCGGCACGTCGACCGAGTTCTTGATGTGGTACCCGATGCGCTCCCCGTTTGGGGTCAGCGCAATGCCCGAAGACTCTATAAACACGTTGTCGCGAGCTCGCATTAAGGCGCCGACGAAATGCGGATGACACTTGGCATTCCACTTGAGACTGAGTTCACGGAACGGATCCTTCTCGCTCGGCTTGATGATCGACGCCAGCAGTCGCCAGTCCACGAAGCCGTCCTCGACGTACGCGGACTTGAGCTGCATCTCTTCCACGCTCGGGTTCAGCACGCCGTACATGACGTCGTCGAGTGTGCCTTTGATCGAGCCGAACACGAGCAGCGACGACAGCGGGACCTTGGGCTCCTCCTCTGACTGAGATTCGGCCGAGCTGCGCTCTCGGTACACGTGCACGTCCTCGCCCTGCTTGATCTTCTTCCAGCGCTTCTCGTTCACCACGCCGCTGTCGGCGGTCAGGTGCTCGTAGTACTGCTCGATGGTCTTCTTTACGACCGTCTCGGCGTCGGCCTCGATCGCGCGTTTGTCCTCCGTCGAGAGCTCGAGCATCGGGAACGTCAGGTTGGTCAGCGGGAACTTCATGATGATCTCGTGAAGCAGTCTCTGTCTGTGTGCAGCTCCTCGCGAGGGTGTGGCGCGCGCTGCTGAGTGCGAAAATTCGGTTGTGAGAGGGAACAAACAGAGACGCGACAGAGCAACACTGTTCAGCGATCACCGCACACAGCACCAGGTAGTGATTCGACTCAGTTGATCACCCAGATGATTACAATCCGTGGATTGTTCAAATCCTGAAAGAGTATCTTACGATTTGTATGCTTACTGATAAGGGTGTTCTAATGCTTTCTGCTTGTTTGCCGCATCACTAGAGCGAAGAACACAGGCGGCTATGTGTGTGTGAGAGAGAGAGTTATGAATCTGGGTTGTGGGCCAATTTCAATCATTTGAAAGGCGAAGAAAGCCAACAGGCTCTGGGAAGATAACAGCACGACTGACTGCCGGGTGTGCCACTGGCGACGTGTGTGGTGGTCAGTGCTCAAGCACGACTGTTAGGGCGCCACACACAACTGTCATGGAAAGCTGGGGATACTTTTCCGACAGAGTGGTATGGTTGTCGTTCGTGCGCGTTCGAGCTGTTGTCGTTGGTGGCGGCAGATAATCTTCCTGGAATTGAGTTGTGGATGGGAGATCCTAATAATTGTATTCATATGAACATCCTGCAAGCGACTTTTTAGACGGTACTACGGACGCCTCGTTTTCAGTGCAGTGCCTCAGAGTAGTTGACGGTCTTACCCTCCATCGCGAGCACGTCTAGGGCAGTAAACGTGGCCGAACTCGCACATGACGAGACAAGTATGCAGCGTGTACAGGAGACCATATCCTTGCTTTGCAGTTGCTTCGCCTTCTCTGTGGGTAGGAGCAGGGTCTTTGTCACGCGACATCGAGAGCAGACGTGCAGGGAGCAAATCCAGCAGGGCTTCCACTTGGAGCTGGTGAAGGACACGCCGCTGCTTGTGTTTTGGGTGCACAGCCCACACACTGACGTGTTTGGCGATACTGTCGATGACGATGACGATAATTTTGACTCTGCGAAACTCGCGTCAAAGCCATTGGGGGACGTGATCGAGCTCGAGTCACCGGAAACTGCCGTACCTTGGAGCAACGCGAACTGGTCTCGGGAGCCCACGATTCGCTGCAGTTTCTTCATATCGACGCAGTACACGTGCTTGAAGATCACGACTTCGACTTCGGCGCCGGAGGACGCTGCGAGCGATGTCGGCGCGTCGCCCATGGGATCGAACAATGTGAGCGCGTACATCTCCACGCAGCTGTCCTTGCGCTGCCGGAAGAACTCGCAAACGGAGATTGCCACGCGCACGATGTTGAACTCGTTCAGCACGCGAATCTCGGGGATGTCCACCGAGTTTTTCACGTGGTACCCGATACGCTCGCCATTCGGGGTCGCTGCGATTCCGGACGACTCGATGTAAACCACGTCTCGGGTGCGCATCGCAGAATCCAGCAGGCCCGGGTAGCTCTTGATGATTCACTTGAGATCGAGCTCACGGAACGGGTTCTGCTCGCTCGGCTTGATGATCGACGCCAGCAAGCTC
>JALBYZ010000871.1:0-14058 GCA_038050575.1 Globisporangium mamillatum | reverse complement strand
ACCCACATAATTCAAATTTGTTTTGTTGTCCTTAACTTTTTGACGTGCACTGTATAGGAGTAGGCGTTACTTAGCACCATCACTGTCGTTGTTGTGCAGAGTAAATGTATGTGCCCGTCACCGTGACGCAAGTCGAGGTCCGACTCTCCACATTTCTAGCGACCCGAGACAGCATGGTAAACCACCCGACCCTCGTGAGGAGGCGCACCGATGGCGAATGGCTTCAAACGACTGACTGACCGACTGATCGCACCCACTTGACCCACCCACAGAAGAGCTCATTTGGCATTTGGGAGAGTTGGTCGCTGGTAGAAGAAGAGGACGTCCGTCATGAAGACCGGTGCTAACAGCAAGAACCCTCCAGCAAGCCGGAAGTGCACCTTGCTCCACGTCGTGATAGTCCTGTGTCTGGCGCTCTCGGTGATCCATATCCCGGTCGTCAATGGCGAGATGTCGGCGACAGCACCTGCACCAGCGCCACCTGCAGGGACGACATGCAAGCAGCCTCGCGTGCGCAAGTCCTGGGACCTCTATACCACCGACGAGAAAGCGCTCTACTTTGGCGCGCTCAAGCTCGCGATGCAGAGCGGGTTGCACCAGAAGTTCGTGCAGATGCACGTGGAAACGAAATCCGAGCTCGAGGCGCACCGGAACTGCATGTTCATCTACTGGCACCGTATGTACCTACTCGGCTACGAGAACATGCTGCGCAGCATGGGGTCCAAGTACGAGTGCGTGACGATCCCCGTGTGGGACCATTTGGCTGCTACGGCGCGGGACGCAGAGGGGACGTGCTCGAGTATGGAAGCGTGCGCGCCGATCATCACGGACTTTGGCGGTTCACAGGTCGGCAAGGACACGAGCTTGAAGATCTTTGACTACACTGTCTACGACGATGCGAGCACTCTGTGCGTGAACAAGGGTCCAGCGTATGACTTTTGCGGGAACAATACGGTGTGCGCGCACTGCATCCTCCGCGGCAAAGCCACGGCTAAGGAGTATCCGGCCGAAGCGTACTTTGCCTCGATCTACCAGCAGATGTTCACGTCCAGCACGTGGGCGGACTTTGCGACATCGATCGAGCGCGGTGTGCACAGTACGTTGCTCAGCTACACAGTCTCAATCTTACTGCTGTAATGCGCTAGATGTCTCACTACGTTGTATCTCTTTGTGCATGATACCTGTCAGACACTGTGCACAGCCAACTCGGAGGCATCATGATGTACCTGCAGTCGCCCGTGGACCCGCTCTTCTACACACACCACGCGTTCGTCGACGCGCTGCAAACAGTCTACATCAAGTGTCAGCTTGGCAATGAAACACAGACCCTCACAGCGACTCAAAAAGGCAGCGACTCGAGGTTCTGGACCAGTTGCCTGCGTCGCAGCAGCACTAGCACCACTGGCTTAAGCACCGTGACCTACAAGCCCTCGGACGCGATCTACATGGCGGTGCAGGATTACTCCAAGAACTGGATGCACGTGCGCACAAGCCCCAATAGCCTGCTCTACACATACTTCAAGGACCTACCGCCAAAGTTCGCCGACTACATCGACGCGAAGGATTTGGGCAACTATAGCTACTCGTACAACCTCACAGGCGCAATGGGCAACATGTACACCAACTGCAAGGCTTCGAATACGATCGCCACGGCATCCTTGCTTGCGGACAACAATGATGAGACCGCTAACAAGGATAATTTGATTGAGGGCAAGGCGCGCCGATGGGCGATCGCGCTCTACGAGTCGGCGCGTCTGCAAGGATACACCCGGGAAGCCGCCGAGGAGCAGATGGAGATGATCACGTGTCTACACAAGCACGAGTGTCTGGGAGAAGTGCAGGACTACGACCCGATCTTCCGCGAGAACTTCAAGGTTGAGGGCCACCCGCGCTGCTACACGCTCGTGAAGGCACTCGAGAGCGGCGACCAGGTGATCGGCGTCCCACACTGGCGCGAGATCACGAGTTTCTTCATTCCATGCCCGAACAAGGAGAAGAAAGCGAAGGTGGCAACCGCGAATGCGGAAGAAACCCAGGAACCAGCGACCACGGTGACGAATACCACGACGACCACCACGACGACGTCCACGACGACCACTTCCGCATCCACTGCGACCACGATCACCGTGGAGTAGAGAGAAAGAGTGCCCACAAAGTGGACCTCGCGCCTTGTTTGCGTTTGTACTTGTAGTACCACTTTAGCGCTGCCAGCATTCCCATCAGCTTTGCTTCACTATTCGACAACTCAGGATCACTCTTTTGCGCGCATTCACAGAAGATAAATGAAAGCTATCGCTGGGGTCTTCGAACAATTAGGACATTGAATCGCCTCTGTGTTGCTACGGCAGTAGTTTCCACACGTGTCCTTTGAAAGCATTCGGTTCTGTGGCTGGTCTCGGAATGAATGGACGGCTGAGAGCGGCCTCTCAAGCGCCGCCGACCAGTGCTGCGACGACCTTTCGTCTATTCAGCTCACTGCCAAGCGCTTGGAGGCACTACACACGAACTCAATCCACCGCCACCGAAGCTGCGAGAAACGGATCTTCTTTCACAGTTCCCGATTTTCCTTCTCCCCTGCACGACAAGCAGTAGAAACAACAGGCGAGAGGCAATGGAGAGATGCGACGCTAACACGCGGCGCTACCAATGCAGCTCACAGCCAAGGTGTTCGGTTCTGATACTTCTTCTCAGCGCCACGCTACTGCTTCTGGCCATTCAAGTTCCCGTCGCCAACGCGCAGCAGCTTCAGTCCGGCACGAACTGCAGCGCGCCGCGCATCCGGAAGTCCTGGAACGTGTATTCTGCTCAAGAGAAAGAGCTCTACAAGCAAGCGCTCGTGCAAGCGATGAAACGGGGCTACCACGACAAGTTTGTCGAGATGCACATTGACACGATGTCCGAGCTCGAAGCGCACCGGAACTGCATGTTCATCTACTGGCATCGCATGTACCTGCTCGGGTACGAGAACATGCTGCGCAGCATGGGGCCGGGCTTCGAGTGCGTGACGATTCCCGTGTGGGACCACGTCGCGGCGACCGCGAACCGCACGAGCGGCGGGTGCCAGGGCATGGAGGGGTGCGCGCCGATTATCGGAGACTTTGGCGGATCCTCGACATTCGTCAAGAAGAACCTGCTGGTCGGCAATGTGACGATCCCGTACACGACCACAGCCAAGTGTGTGACCGCGGGCGTCGCGGGGAGCTTCTGCGGGAACGCCTCATCGTGCGCTGGGTGCATCATTCGGGATAGTTTAAAGACGATCACATACCCAGCTGAGGCCGAGTTCAGCTCCGTGTCTCAGCAAATGTTCACCTACAACACGTGGGGAGGCTTTGTCGGCTCAGTCGAGGGCGGCGTCCACAGTAAGTTCTATAGTTGCTGCTCTCTGTACAACTTGAAGTATAGCGGTGATGCGCAATGATGTCTAACTATGATTCACGTGACGTCCCGATTGAGCAGACACGGTGCACAGCAAGCTCGGTGGAATCATGATGTACCTCCAGGCGCCAGTGGATCCGCTCTTCTACGCGCATCACGCGTTCATTGACGCGCTCCAGACGATCTACTTGAAGTGCAAGCTCGGCCGCGAAAGCGCGAATCTCACGACCTCCGAGAGAGTCACCGATCCGCGATTCTGGAGCAACTGTACGCGTCGCAGCAGCACCAGCAGCACTGGGCTGAGTACCGTGGCCTACAAGCCCTCGGACGAGATCTACATGGCAGTGAAGGATTTCACGAAGCAAAACTGGGTGCACGTGCGCACGAGCAACAAGACCATGCTCTATCCGTTCTTCAAGGACCTACCGGCAAAGTATGTTGACTACGTTGATAGCGAAGACCTCGGCAACTACAGTTACGCGTACAATTTCTCCGGTGGACTCGCGGATCTGTACACGAAATGCAGCGATTCGACCACACTCGCAGCTGCTACTATGCTGATGGATCAGGAGGGCGATGCCTCTGAGACGCAGCAATCTCACTCTCCCGGCAGCAAACCAAAGAAGCCGCAGACGATCGTCCAGGGCTCGAGTCTGAACGAGACAAGGACCCAGCGTTGGACCATCGCGCTCTACGAATCTGCGCGCCTTAATGGGTACACGGAAGACGTTGCGAAAGAGCAGATGGAGATGATCACGTGCATGCACAAGCACGAGTGCTACGGTCCCGTGGCGGACTACGACCCGCTGTTCCGCAAGAACTTCAACGTCGAGGGCCATCCGCGATGCTTTACGCTCGTGACGACAATCGATAAGGGCGAGAAGATCATTGGGGTGCCCTTCTGGCGGGATATCACGAGTCGCTTTGTGCCATGTCCGATCCGAGACGCCAAGAAGGGCAAGAGCACATCTCTCGAGGTCCAAGTCGACTAAATAGCGAGGGTGTAAGAGGGAAAAAGTAATTCTATCTTGTCGTATCTATTCATATGCGATTTTCAAAAACATCTTCGTTGTCACTCATGGGGATATGTAACACAACGCAGTGGCGAAGCCACAAGAAACTAGATCGTACGGTCGCTCTTTAGCTCAATCGGCACAAAAAGGCATGTCGATCCACAAGTGTCGACGCAAAGGATATTGTTACCGTCGACAGTATTTCATTTTCTGCAATACTCATCGTGCAAAACTACGACGCAACCACGCCAATGTGGCGCAACCAGCAAGTTGACTTCGTGTGTCCGCAAACTCCAATCAGCAGCAGTTTGAAAAGCGGTCCCTTTGTTTCATAAGCACTGAAAAACGCTGTGTGGCCAAACAGACGGCATAGGTTCCCGGTCCCCGCTCGAAAGATTTAGTCGATGACCAAGTTAGTAACTTGTCGATGATCAAGAGCGCAGTCTGCCATGTTTGCGACGACAGCGTACGAATGAGGTGCGGCTCCACATTGCTCTGCAAGCCAAATGGTCATGCAATTTCCGTATGCAGTGAGTTTGTAGCGATACAACGTCAAAAGGCTCGACGGGAACGTCGTTTCCATTCGAACTATGTTCGGTTAGCTGCCATGCTCGTCGTTGGTAGAGACAAATGAATAATAATGTGTGGAGGGGGGAGGAGGGGGGAGTGGAAAATGGAAATTGGAGAAAGCTATGGATTTGGATATGGTCATTCAGAGGTTCAGGCAAGTAATTGATGGACAACAGTCAATTTTGACCATATCAAAACTACTTCATTGGCGATTCGTGTACGCGTATGGGAATATTATGATGGAACGAGAAACATGTCGAGAAACATGTAGCGATCTATCGTGTTCAGGCCACATACACTCGGTCGTTCTCAAGTGTTGGCGAGTGCTCATGAGTGACAGTTGATGGAAACCAATCGATAGATTTTATGCCATGGTCAAGTCATACATTTGTTGAGGGATAAGGCAAACGACGAGATCATCGTAGTGACAGCTAGTGATGACCTGGAGAACTCTTGCACGTTTGCTTTCGATCCCCAGCTCGCTATCGGTGCCTGCGATGTGTCATTTTGAAATTGGCGTCCAACCACAAGCTGAGAAGTACCAAAATTGACTCGAACCCAAGCGCGACTATGACTCGGACTGACAAGAACGGAGCGAACCGAGACCACCAGCCGAAGGAAGCTGCTGAGCGTCAACTGGAAAGCGATACGAGTGTCAAGCCTGCTGCTACTGGTATCACCCAAGCCGCACCACCAGTCATGGTCGACGGTGTCGCCGAGGGGGTCGTCTCGTTTCCATCCAAGCTGCTGAGCTCGTTTCGCTACATTCTCAGCATGAAAGGCGACAAAGTCAGCATCTGGCTCGAAAACCGCAAGACGAAGCAACAGTGGTACGTCAACCACGTGACTGGGCGATCTTTTATCCGAGGTATGCCATTCACAGGTCATGCGTGTTTGGTTTCTGTGAAACAGGAAGTCGAGTGAGCTGTCTGAAGCCGAGATTGTGGGCTCTGATGCTGTGATTCCGCAGGCAAAGCTGACGCACTACGTCCAGGTATGTCGATTGACAAATTCAGTGTGACCCTTTCGGAGTCATGATTAACATGTTTCGATTTCGTTGCTCTCCAGTGCTTCCACAATTGCCTGGCAGCTGAAACAATGAACAACGGAGCGAGCGATTTCCAGCGCGACTTGGTCGGCAATCCGAATGGAGTTCTGAAGCTCACGTTCACACTCAAGCTTCGCGTGTTTACATCGGAATGGACGCCAAGCTACACGTTTGAGCTCAAACCTGTCGCGTTGGAGGCCGTGGACGTGCTCAATTCAAAATTGCGTGACCAAGAGGAAGAAATTGAGATGCTGCGCTCAGCTCTCAATGGTCGCGAAGAAGAAGTTGGTGTTCTGCGTTCAGAGTTTGCTGAATTCAAGAAGAGCACGAGCTGCGGCAGTAACTTGGTGTTCCTGACTGCGAAAGCCACCTCGACTGTCGCTCACAATGCGAACCTGATTTGGAAGCAAAATCAAACGCGTCGTGGAACCGAGTTTGTCGCGTTGCTGCCATCGGGGGCGATTCGCTTCTTGAAAAGCGGCATCTTTGACTTGCGGATCTCGGTTTGTCACTCAAACGACAACAATAGCGATGCGTTCGAACTTAGAAAGATGGATCAACCTGTTGAAAAGTGCAGAAGTTCTTGCTACAATGGACACGGTCACACGTCGGACCTGAACTGCATTGTGGAAGCCGTGGCAAACGACAGATACTTTGTCGTGTACACTGGAAGCAACTACACGCATCCTGAAAGCAAGTTGACCGTCTTGCTACTCGCGCTGGAGTGACAATGTGCTTGGAGCATCGACAGCGTGAATTTGCCTAGCACGCATCGAATAGGCTCTAAATTCTGGTTCTTGAGTCGTGTGCTGGTTTGTTTTCTTCTTGTATGTGTGGTCGCGATTGTGCAAATCGAATAGCATACTCGCAATCCTCAATCAATGACTATCCTACATGTCTTAAGTCATAAACATCGAAGGGAGGTGTTGCTTATGACTTCAATACTTTGCCGACTTGAATCTCGTTCACACTTTCAGGTATGCGATATTCTGTGCTTGCCATTTGCATCATATTATGTTGCGGCTCGACGCGTTCAGCAGAAACCCCAGTTAATCTTCGCGGCAAAATATCATCTGTCTTCGTTTGGGATATCTCGCCAATGGATATAGCATGTAATCGATCAATGTTCGTCACATCTCGTCGGTATTCTCTTGCATTGGACATTTGTGGAGCTTGCTTTAGAATACCCTCACATCAATGTTCAGCATGCACCACTATCTCAAACTTCAATTGTTGCCGAGTCTCTTGTAGAAATTCCGGCGGGGTCTATCCATCCTCTGTCTCTTGACTGCGCTTTCGCAGATGCCTAGAGTCTCTTGATCCAAAAGTATAACATATCCTCTTTTGTGTTGTCTTATGAAACGACTTGCTGCTTACTGTCTGTCTGTCACAACCGATCGGCTACGATCATGAAATACGTATCACTATGCATGCACTACGGTGTCTTCAAATTCCCGCTTGGAAGCAACGCTGGGATAGCCAGCCTTGTTAGCGGTCTCAACCCAGAGATGGTGCCCCGGGCGGGGTGTTCTTGCCTACTTGACCATGTGGATGATGATGTAGCTCAGTTTCTTCGCGTAGCCAGTGCCAGAGTACACCACACGGAGCTCGTCGTTTTTCTGCATTGTCAGGATGTGGTGCAGCGGCGACGACATCAGCGAGCTTTTCAAAGTCGAACCATAGCTTGATGCGACTGTGCGTCCATCCTTTTCCAGACGGAACGCTTCTCGCTCGGGCCACGGGTTGCCAAATCCGCCACTGTGCTCTGGATTGTACGTGTTAGTGTGATGGGCGACGATCTGGATGCTGTAGATCCCTTCACGTGAAAACTTGATGGCACCAGATGGGAAGAGCTGGAAAAGAAATTCTCCACCGTCGGTTTGTTGCCAGATCATCGCGCGGTTTGCACTGGTCGCGTCCGTGGTCTCCGCTCGCAAGTAGACAGGGCTGGCATTAGCAAACGCACTCCCACTCACTCGTCCGCCCAGAGCCATGTCACTGATTTCGCTGCTCAGAGCGTCGATTTCAGTGCGCAATTCCTTGATTTCCTCGTCTTGGTTGCGGATTCGGGCGTTCAGGATGTCCATTTCGTTCAGATCCACAGCGTGAAGCTTGAATTTGTACGTCGGCGTCAGCACTTTGGAGAAGATCTGGACACCAAGCGTGAGCTCCAGCTGGAGGACAGTGCTATCCTTGCTTTCTTTGTCGCCGGTTGGGATGAGTTCGTGCTTGTTTGCGCCTTTGTACAAGCCCGTCTCCGCTGCTAGAAGGCAGCTTTTGAAACTCTGTATTGCATGACAACATAAAAAATGAGCCATTTGAACTATGACGGGAGTATATCCACCGCATGCCTCATACCTCAAAGTAGTCCTTGAGCTTCATCATTGGGATCGCGAGCTCCTTCGGCACGACCTCATCAAGCTCAAGCTCGTTCGATTCCCTGCGAGTAAGCAAACAGACATATCATTCAGAACCATACATTGTATATCGTATTTCAAGCCAAGGGAGCACTCACCACTGCTGTTTGCTGGTTCTGTCTTCGATCCAGATCTTGATCCGGTCGCTTGTTGTGAGCGTGAGGCGGTATCGGAACTCAACGTCGCCACGCGACGGAAACACCACAACTCCTTCTTCTTTGTCCGCGACCAGCGCATTCGCCAGCGCTTTCGTCTTGCTCTTGGTCTTCTTTGAGGCAGACGCATCAGGCTTCACACTTGCGCTCGGAAGATTCAATGGTGGTGGCATCACAAACATCGGTGCGCTCATGCTGGCACTGGTGGTCGGAGGCGGTACTGGGTTGCTGGTTGGTGTAGGACCATAATGTCCAAAAGCGTGATCTGGACCAGAGCCAAACATTTGCGACGACCCTTGAGCTGCAGGCGTTCCAAAGATCCCGCTCGACTGCGGCGGCAACGATGAGCTCACCCCAAATCGAAATCCAAACACGGACCCGCCTTCACTAGAGCTCGTACTTGTTGCAGCCGAAGTCGTAGACGCTATCGAATCCGTCGACGCAGTTGAAGTGGATGCGAGCGTTGGGGATGCAGCAGGTGGTGGGGCCGCAAAGCCACCAAAGCCGTTGTTGCCGAAGCCACCAAATGAGGACAGAGGGGCTGCAACACTCGGAGCGCTTGGAGTTGCAGCTGGTCGAAGCACACACCCGTCAAACAGTGAGGGTTGGACAGCGCCTGCTGCTGTCGGCGGCAGAATTCCAAAGTCACCAGCATCACTTGGACGACCGAACGGTGACGACGGTGGCGCTGCTGCTGGAGCGTTGGTCGACGTCTGAGAGGCGGGAGCTGAGCTGCTGAAGGAGAACATGGCGTGTGCGTGCGCTCGTCTGTGTCTGCGACTTGTGTCTTGTGGAGCGGGCTTTCTCCTGCTGCTGCTGCGTTGCTTGGACGTGCTGCTCTTGAAGCAAAATGACGAATGCCAGCAGCTCTAATGAGTGTTGTTGCAGTTGTTGTTGGGTACATTTTTATTTCGCAAAAAAGGAAAGATCCGATTGGGTTATTGGGTGAATAGATAACACGAAGGTAATTGGGTGTGTCCATTTGAGTGGGTGGGTGTTTTACCAGATCAGATCTGACTCTTTCGATTTTCTCATGAGTGTTGGTCGCCGGTTGACGCGAAATCAAAAACCCTCTTCAAATCCATTTTGCACGTTGGTTTCTTACGAAAACGCTGATTCCTGCGAGCCAAAATAATCCGCGTCCTCAAGAAAAATCCAACGTGCAAATGGTTTGAAGAGGGTTTTTGATTTCGCGTTTTGATGATTGCCCATCTCCCATTTTTCAACTCAGAAAGTATCTCCAGTGAGAAGACGCAGACATCGCAATTCCCGACTGACAATGCGCTGGAAGAGAGCGCGCGTCCGCGTCGTGCGGCGTCGCCGTACCCGGCAGCAGCGCCAAGACGATGACGACAAGCAGAAGAAGCAGCACACTTATGTGCCCAGCACCGCGCTTTCCGCTTTCGCGGTCGCCAGCGCTGCTGTGGAGCGGCCAGCACAGCCACCACCTACAACTCCTGGTGAGGCACCAGTGATGTCCAATAGATACGTTGAAAAGATGAGCGATCCAGTTGAGCAAGGAGCAAGCAGCAGCGGGTCCACCGGCGATTGTACACATGCGAGTGTGGATGGCGATTGCGCAAAGAAAAAGAACGCAGAGGATGAGGTAATGGTGGCACACGGGTCGACGACGTTCTCGTCGCAGCCGTTTGCGAGTTTCCAGGTTTCATTTGCAGTGGAAGGGGAGACGCACATGAAGATCGTGGTCGTGGACCGCAAGACGGACAAACAGTGGTGAGGACTAAGAATCGAGTTTGCTCCATTCAGTAGCAGTGCTGCATTTGGTTTGGTGATGATGTTGAGGAGCTCAAGCGTGTGTTTGTGTGGGATGATGATGCAAACTATACTAGGGAGAGCAGCCCGATGGAGCTGAGCGAGTTTGTGACGACCGAGAATCGGATCCCGATGGCAATACTCGGTGACTATGTTAAGGTGAGGAGGCTGAACAGTTGCGCTTTTTCCTGTTCGTTCGCTTGAGTATATCTATCTCACTCGCAAGTCTCCGCAATGCCTGTTTGACGATCACCTACAGTGCTTCAACGACGCCATGAAAGCTCCCAAAGCTGACCGAGTGCCTCGCCCTGACCTGGTGTCTCTTGCTACGGTCGCTACAGATCGAAACGACGTGCGACTGGAGATCACGCTGCAAGTACGGGTGCTTTCGCATCAGTGGCTCGCGAAGTATGAGTTCCTACTTCTCGGTGCTGAGAAGAAACCAAAAAAGCAAGAACCAGAACCAGAGCAAGCAGATGGAGTCGTCGAAGTCATCCAGAAACAGCTCCAGGCTCAAGCGATCGAGATCGTGAGTCTAAAAGAGCAGGTGATGGCGGTTCAAATGAAAAAAGCGAACAACACCGAACGTGTCCAGGAGAAGAAGGGATGGTACAGGGTCTGCTTTCGAGCCACGGCGTTTTCAACAGGAGAGCGGGGTGAAGAAATCGACTGGGTGGCTCAGCGCACTTGCGAGAGCTACTTCAAGGTCAAAGAAGATGCGATGGCAATAAATAACGCCATCGAATTCGTGAAGCCCGGCTCGTTTGCCGTGTTCGTCGTAGTGCACCACAGTAATTGCGAGAATGACACTCCAGCGTTTCAACTGTTGGTCAACGGCAAATGTGAGCAGTCGTGCTTTGCGTCGAGTCCGAACGGATCGCGGCAGTCGTCGTCGCTGATGCACTTTGTGCACGCGAGAGCTGGGGATAAGCTCTCTGTGGTATACAAGGGCAGTGGGAGTTGTGAGACAGAGAGCTGTTTGGAAGTGAACCTGGTGGAGTAGTGGTCTGTGTAGGTATATTGGTAGGTGTAATGATGTGGAAAAGACGCCACTCTGCAGGTGTAGGTCGGTTGATAATGTATGGCTATTGTTTTGGAGTTACAATACAACACACATGGCATAACGTGGATTCATTGGTAGCATATCCACCAGAGGCATCAACAAGTGATAAAGTTTCGTTTCTCCGATCTTGATCTTGATCGTGAGTGATAGAGAAAACTTGTAGATGTCGTGTGCAGAGACCACATTCTAGCCGTGTTACCAGCGAGATCGACGTGGCGAAGGTGAAAAATGGCACTGCCCGTAGATTGTTGCCGAGTGAGTACTACTCAAGATGGTGGCGTAGGTGCCTGGTTCAAGATTTGCACAGCACCTTGGCGATCTATAAGTTAGGTCGAGCAGCTCTCTGGACTCGAGCTGCTGATACCCCGCGTTGTGCCAAATACTGTCTCCAAAAGCAGAGGCTTGATTTTGCTGTCCGTGTGCAATAATAAGACTGACTGCATATGTGTCGCTACGAGCAATCTGGACACTTCCACTTACCTCGACAGCAAAGGTGGACAAAAACGGCTGTTCTGCCAGTTGCTCCACTGCGCTTCAATCAGCAGTGGCTTTGAGTTTTTGAGCTCCACTTCAAGCTCCGCAATTGTCTTCTCAGAGGCTGAGTTTGAGTGCTCTGCTCGAAGCTCCAGCAGTTCATCTTCGAGATCCCGAATTTTCGCCTCTGCGCCGTCCACTGACAGCAGCTCGATCCGCTTCAGCAAAATCCGATATTTCAAACGAGATACGATGCCGACCACCTTCAGCATCATCACAAACACCACAACCATGGTTTTGTCACCGTCTTCTGAAGGAACCAGATCGCGTTGGTATTCACTGTCTTCGCCACTGTCTACAGCTTCCAAGTAGGGTATGTGTATCACGTTTGGGATGTACCGAAGCTCATTGATCGTTCATCAGCTGACAGAAATTTATCAGAAATGTGAATCGCGTGTTCTGGCTCTTTTCTGGCATTGATGTCTTGCAATGTAGATGTTGATGGCCGTGGCCGTAATCTTGTTCTAACCAGTCCATCATCTCCACCGGTCGGACTATTGAGTCAGGCAATAAAGTCACCAAAATACATAATCACAACAAGGAAATGGGCAGATACTCTTCTTAGACCCATATTGAATCACCGACCAAATAGATCTGGCCTTCCAGAGATCTGAACCATTTTCTTGGTTTATGCAATGAACGCTTATAACATCTTGGTTCACTTCCCATCGAATGTGAGAGCTTTTGCTTTTGATGTCGCTTTCGTATCATCAGGGAAATGGATTCGCCAGAAGAAAATGGATCTGTGTTTACCGTGCAGCCAGCAATCTTTATTGCGGTGGATTCTGCTAACAAATCATCAGAATCAAATCACAAAACTTTGGACTTTGTCGCTTCGCCCTTTCAGCACTTCAACTCAATTCGGTGCATAGACAGTCTTTGTTTACAGTCAATCGCACTCCATCAAGGAGTACAGTCCTTACCAAGTGCAGTCTGGTTGCTGCACTTTGGCTGGAGTGCCATCTTCCTGATCTGTGACAAAGGTGGAGATTTGGAGATATGGGAAGTCACACGTACCAAATCTGGCACGATGGACAGTCCGATCAAAACAACCGCGCAGTATATAAAAGAGTCCTGCAGATCGAGCAATTGTATTCAAACTCGCACGCGAAGACGGACATAGTTGGAAGCGGTACGAAGCTGCCTAGCTTCGGGGACTTTCACAATACGTCGAGATACGTACATACAAGCTCAACCCACGTAAATATGAAGGGGTATTCCCTGTGTGCGTCACCTTATTTAGCAAGCAGCCACATTTGAGCACGTATTCGTCTTTTCCCGCTTCTCTCTTGGGAGTGGAAAAACAAAAGTTCGACTGCAGGCTGGCTCAATAATTCAGACTTCTAGGTGCTCTCGTGCGCGATGTAACAGGTAGGACTGCTGTCGGTTGTACAACACCAATACAATATATGATCACATGGTTGCTGGGGGCAACTACTACTAGCAAATCGATGATCTACCATCTCACCAGCACGTAGACTCAACGATTAGGCTCCGAGTCTGATGACGTACAAGACGGACTCGACACGTAATCCCCCGCCATCGACACACGAACAATAATAGAGATGGAGCTGATTATCTAGTCGGTAGCATCCCAATTTCCTGGCAAGCTGTCGTCTGACTGGTAGCCTCATTCTGCAATTCTCCATCCGAGGCAACCACCACCACCATACCAACGTCCTCTCAAGCAACTCAACCATGAAAGTCTTTGTGCTCGCGTGCGCCGCTGCCACTGCGCTCTTCTCCGTGCTTTCCACCACCACCACGCAAGCCGCAGAGTGCGTGGTCGACCCGGTGCTCGAGGCCAACAAGCAGCTCGCCTTCGACGCGCTGGACGGGATCTTCAACAAGAAGGACGTGAGTGCCATCGACCGCTACCTCGGCCCAACCTACTTGCAGCACAACCCAGGCGCCGCAGATGGCACCGACGGTCTGAAGGCGTTCTTGCCGTTCCTCCCCGCCGACGCCGGGTACGAAATCGGTCTGCTCGCGGCCGAAGACGACTTGGTGTGGGTACACAGCCGCTCGGGAGGCGCCGTGAACAAGTCCATCGTGGTCGACGTGTACCGCGTGAAGGACGGCCGACTGGTCGAACACTGGGACTACA
>JALBYZ010000870.1:0-14079 GCA_038050575.1 Globisporangium mamillatum | reverse complement strand
TGTTCGCGATACAAAAGTAGGCGGGTATACAAAGTCTCATACAAATCGGCTTTGTCTTCGTCGCACAGTGACGCAATTTGTTTTGATTTGAACTCAGTATGCTATACAAACTGCAAGAGTGAAGTGGTCCACTCGAATTAGCCGATAAAATTAGCCCTAATTGAAAGCTTTCAACGAAAACCCCGAATTTTTCACTTGGTTCACTTTATTAGCAAAACCCGAGCCAAATTGGCACCTCACATCCCGGTGGCTCGTCATGGTTCAGTTATATAGCAAAGTCCGAGCCAAAATGGCACCTCATGGTTCACGTCTCCAAGCGGAACCAAAATCACTTGAAGTTTGTATGATAAGGTGCCTGTTTAGGGACTCAAAAGCCACTATGCATGAGAGGAGTATGCATAAATGGAGGTCCTACTTTATTCCTCACTCGAAGTGTATAGAGCGAATTGACGTTGGACCGTCTCAAACCTGCTGCATGGAGGCAGCTAAAGGTGGATACACGCATCCTCATGCAGAATGTCTGGCTAAAAAGGATGGCGAGGGCTTCCAGTAGCGAATGCTGTTTCGAGTCGATGCCCTCTATGCGTCTCGCATCTTGAAAAAGGCAATGCGCCAGTCAAGCCATTTATTTCTGCGAATTTCAAGCCAAAATGTGGGAGGCGTAGTGGCTGGTTCAAGTATGCTGCCTCGTGCACAACTGGTCGAGTCACAAGAGCGCGCTTGAGCAACTTTGTGTAGTGTTAGTGGTCGGAGAAAGGATTCCGAACTGGCCCCTGCTGTTGCCGAATTCGTCTGCGTGTGAGACGAGTGAGAGAGCATTCCGATTTTCGTTCCGTGTCATGCGGAGATGCGCCTGGAGACGTTCGAGGCTGTTCATTTTTGTCCCTACAGTTGTACGAAGGAAGCGAAGGTTTTGAGCCGATCCGTCAGCCTCCTTCCTCTATAATCTTCGAGTCTCAGTTTGAGAGGCCTAAACGAAAGAAAGCTCTCTGGTGGGAAAACAACTTGGCCCGTGGGAAAACCCTAGACGAGAAGACGAGCACCAGAGCCCTTCGTCTCCATCTGTGAAAACCGAAGGTTGGCTGGTATCTGTTGACGAAGCGCACGCGTAGATCGACGCTGGCTGACCGCTTCCAACCGATCAGAATCAATCGCATCCTCCGCAGCAAACCAGTTTGGTCTGATCGATCAGACTCAAGGAGTTTGATACTGTATCAGGCAGGGCTGTAGGGAGCCAAACACTCAGCCGAGAGATGCGCCGTGCCGCCCGCGGAAAGTGGGACCTTTACCCACTTTACCCAGTGTCACACACGCTATGCATCGCGGCGACGGATTCCTGTAAACGTTTCGATCAGTGAGCACAAATTGCAAGTTTCTTAAGTTTCTTAGGGTTTAGATTCGCTTTTGGCTTCCCTAAAAACAAGACCCTCTGGCCCTGTACATGCATCGCGTGTGTGCTTTTGAAGCTCGCGGCGTCAGGCATCATGAAGACGCACTCAAGGGAGTGGAACTCGATGCGTTGCGTGATATAGCCATTTGCAGTCGATGGTGGAAATGCGGCCGGCAAGGCACATGGGACAAAAATGAGCCGAGCAGTAAAGAGTTCCAAGAAGAGACATGATCTGAATGAAGGTGGATGAATGGCTTGTGACGGAGTGGATTGATTTTGTGCATTATTGATCGAGGGGGAGCTAAAGATGAACATACTTGTATGTTCGCTTCTCAGTTCTCAGGGAATACTAGCTGGCATCTCGGTTGGGGAGGCGTCACAGGGAACTAATGCGAAGAGTTCAACGGAGCATTCGACAAAGAGAACATACGGCATTGAAGAGAGAGTCAGTTGTAATTGTGAGAGCAAACGCCGGTTGGATTCGCAACCAGAAGACTACAACTTCCCTTCTTTACACTCAATCTATCGGCTGTGAGCACAGTGACACTGGCGTGGTAAAATGCGCCTTTCCGTGGAGTCTATTAATTCCGATTTTAGCGTTTCGAGGGAGTTAGATCAAGAGACTAAAAAAGTAAATAAATAAAAACCTACTTCCCACACAATAGTGTCGTCTCCGAGGCAGGCAGACGCCGCCTGCATCACGAACAAGTTCTCTTCTTGCACATGCAGGCAAGTTAGGCTTTCAAAACCATGGTGAACGCCAAGAAGACACTCCGAAGGAGGCAGGCCTCATGTTTGCAGCAGAGTCCGAAATGCATATAATACGGCTTGATTTGGACTTTTTATCAAAAGTGTGGAATGCGCAATGAGTTGCGTGATGGGAGGTGCAGGCGCAGGCCGTCGAAGTGATGGCCGCGCGTCTGGCCTCACGCGTCCCACTTTCGCTCAACCACCTGACACCCGCCGACAACAAAACGGCACGAGCGCTCGTCCGCGAAGCCACACACTTTGGGCTGAATGTGCACACAAAGCTGCAGGCAGAACCACCTTTCTGGTTCACGAAACAGAGCGCCCGGCTCGCCTCTCTCACGCACTCCCACGCTTTCGTGATGGTGACGGAGGGGTTCGTGGTGGATCAATTTTGGCAGGTAGCATTTCCGCGATCGAGCTACCATATTCACGAGCTGACACAACGAATTTCACAGGGGACGCGGTTGTACGTCGGCCGAGTGATGGGAAAGATCACCCAGACGCGAGCCATCGTCACCGCCGGACCCCGTGCACTGGCTGAACTGGATGTGTATCCCGCAGAAACACACTTGCGCCTTGTATCAAATCATGTGTGCTCGTCTCCTCCCTCTTGTTCCCAGCCCGGATGGCCGTTTTCCTTGACGCGAGTGAGCATTCCGCGCGCCTGGGATTACAGACCCGCCTCGAATCCCTCTGCCCTCTCTCAATCAATCATCCTGGTCCTTGACCTCTCGTGTGCAACTTTGCGTTCCCGCTGGCTGGCCCCGGTCTCTCCTTCTCTCGCGCGTGCCTAGGAGCCCTTCGTGCGCACGCGCTTTCGTCTCCACTCGGGTCGTTTTCATACTTCAATTCGCCGCCTCCCCCACAAGCAGCTCCTCTTCAGAGTTTCAACGGAATCCACGATGGACGGTTCCTCCAACGCCGCGAAGATCGAGATCGCCCAGCGCGTCTCGTACCTGAGCAACGTTTCACAGACGAAGGACGATGGCTACCAGGGCGTCAAAACCCCAGACGCGCTCGAGGGCGGCGCTCTGCGTGACGGTGGCGCTCCTAGCCTGCTCAGCAAGGACTACATCGGCGTGCTCGCGCAGTACGCCGCCGTGGGCCTCATCGATGCCGTGCTGCCGAACACGATCTACCCGCTCATGCAGTCGTACCTGAACGCCAGCGGCTCGCAGATCCTGACGGCGTCCACTCTCATCGCACTCCCGTGGTCCTTCAAGGTCTTCTATGGTGTGCTGTCGGACTGCGTACCGATCTTCGGCTACCGTCGCCGTCCGTACATGATCATCGGCTGGGGCATCTGCTTCACCATGCTCTTGATCATGGCGTGCTCACCAATCGGTGATCCATATTTCAAGAACCCAGAGGACGCCAGCATCGCCCCAGAAGACTACCCTAAGTACCCGGGCATCGAAGACACGTTCAACCTCAAGGCGCCGTCCAAGGGTGGCAAGTACGTGCTGCTTATGATGTTCAGCGCTTTCGGCTACCTGATGGCGGACGTGTGCGCCGACGGCATGGTCGTGGAGCTCGCTCAGCGTGAGCCGGAGGCCGTTCGCGGCACGACCCAGACGGCGATCTACGGCACACGCACAGCGCTCAACGTCGTTGGCGCGCTACTGACGGGTTTTGCGTTCAACGGCAAGGAGTACGGTGGTGATTTCGACTGGTCGATGAGCTTCCCAGCGCTGATGGTCGTGTTGACGGTCTGCCTGGCGCCAGTCATGCCGGCCACGTGGTTCTTCATCCGTGAGGAGAAGAAGCCTCGCGCGGTCTTCGGTCCATACATCAAGGAGCTATGGGCATTCCTGCAGACGCGCGCGGTGTACCAGATCATCTTCTACAACTTTTTCAGCGGCATCTTCTCCAGCTTCTCGTACACTGTGGGCTCGCCAATTCAGCGCTACTTGGTGCACGTCACGCCTCTTAACAATTCCCTCAGTAACGTGCTAGGCAACTTTGTGTTCATGGTCGGCATCTTCGTGACCGGCAAGTGGGGCTTGCACTGGAACTGGCGCTGGGTGATCGTCGTCACGGGCATCATGGTGATCGTCGTGGACCTTACGGTGACGCTCATGGTCATCTGGGACGTGTTCCGCAACCAGTGGTTCTGGCTTGGCCCTCCAATCGCGGTGTACGTACCAGCAGGTATCAGCTTCATCGTGTCGACCTTCGTGACTGTGGAGCTCGCGGGCGAGGGCAACGAAGGCGCGGTGTACGGTCTGCTGACCACGGTGTCCAACTTGTCGTCGCCGTTCGCCGCCACTCTGACCAAGATCGTGGACCAGCAGTGGCACATGACGAACGAGCGCATCCAGAACGACGACCACTCGATCCGCATGGACATGACCAAGGCCGTGATCCTCATGTACGCCATGAGCGTGGCGTCGTGGTTCTTTCTGCCGCTGCTGCCGAAGCAGAAGGCAGAGACCCAGGAGCTCAAGAGGAACGGCGGCACCAGCAAGCTCCTCGGCGCCATCACGGTCTTCTACCTCGTGTTCGCGTTTATCTGGTCGGTCATGACCAACCTCATGGGCATCTTCGACAGCACCTCGTGCCTCGTCATCGCCGGTGGCGACGGTTGCTAAGCGCGGGTCCGTCTGTCCTTCACTGGTGGACAGGTTTCCTGTGGCTTGTGTTCGTGTACTGTAGCTTCTCATGTGTAAGCTCCAATTAACCTGGATACAACCCCAACTTTATGAACCTTTTGGTTTAATTATCGTGGTATCACTGACAAGGTCACACACTTGGAACAGTGCTACCAACTGCATTGGGTGCTATAACATCACGATATAGTCACGCGGTCTGTTTATCTAGATCCTGGCCATTGAGCAATTCTACCTACCACACTTCCCCACGTGCATACAATTGCCCTACCTGTTTTACTTCATGATGCGGCAGTCATGAAGTAGAAAAGGTTGCTTGGCGCGTCGTTGAAGCCGTGAACATTCTTCCCACAGAAGAGTCGCTTCTGGACGAGTTAGCCACGACGCAAAACTTCGAGGCACTACACATTGCGGTTGATCGGGCGGAGAACGCGCTCTCCGTGTCGCTGCTGGAGAGCAAGATGGGGGAGAGGCTCCGACACGAGGCGTCACGGGAGATACAGGGTCTGACCTAATGCACTTCAGATTGACAATCAGCATGCTATGCACATGCCGACTTGTCCATGCCGATATCCAGTGGGTGGCGTCGCCGTCACCGTGTGCTAGCATCAACTGCGCATTCGTCAACCTCTTCCACTGATCACACTGATGAGTTTGCACTGACATCTATCTCAGCTCCTCTCACTGGCCTCCTTGTGTGAGTGGGCACTCGCGTGTGTGAGGCTCCAATATCTGAAAGCAGGTCTCTCTCAACCGAGACTTCAGGGGTCAAAGGCACTGCTCGCACCAGCATACTAGTAAATGGTTCGCTCACCCCAAGCGCCAGATACTGTACTTATGGTCACCACACAAAATCCGTTATGCGGACCAGATACATAGCAGCAGATTTAGACTTTGGATTTCAAAAATGTAGCATCCAGGAGTGTTGCTATTACTGGATCGCTCTTTAACAATCGCTTCACGCGCTTGAAAGCCCTGACTGTGGTTTAGAGGAATGAATATGCAGCGCTGTGTTTCTTTCTCTCCTTTGCTACACAGAAAAGAATGTTCATACTTGGAAACCCGGAGGGCTTCAAAAAACAAAAGACAAGAGCGCGAGAGTTTACGACGTGCGCACGCGCGCCGCGTCCGCCATCTCCTCCCAGTCGGTCGAGTAGATCTTGTAGATGGACACGAGGCAGCCACCGAAGATGCCGGCCGTGAGCCCCATCCAGAGCCCCTCCACGCCGAACTGGAGCGTGAACGCCAGGTACAGGCCGAACGGCAGCCCGATTGCAAAGTACGCGAACAGGTTGATGTACGCGCCGAGCACGTTGCGGCCCGTGCCGCGGAACACGCCCTGCATCACACTGTTCACGGCGTCAAGCATCTGGTACGGCATTAGGAACAGCAGCGCGTGGCCGGCGAGCGCCACCGACGTCTGGTCGTTGATAAACACCATCGGGAGGTAATTGCGCGACGCGATGATCAGCACGGCGAGCGTCACCGATACCGCGAGCGAGAGCAACATGCCGAGGTTTGACGCCATTTTCGCGTGCTCCGGCTGGTTGCTGCCCACGTAGTTGCCCACGCGGATGTTCGTGGCGACCGAGATGCCCAGGAAGAAGTTGAACGCCATCGTGGACACGCTCACGAGCACCGAGTGCACGCTGATCGCGACGATGCTATTGGGGAGCAGCCCCACAAACGCCGCCATGATCTCGAACGACCACCATTCAAGCAGCATCATGAACATGCCCGGGATGCCCAGCGTCAGAAACGCGCGGATGTGCTGGATCGCCTCATCCAGCTTCCACCCGGGCCACCACTGGCGAAACACCTCTGGACGCCACATGAAGAACGGGATCAGGGAGCCCGGCAACACGATGTTCGCGATTGTGCGCGCAACCGCCGCGCCGTCGTACCCCCACGGCGTGTAGAACGCCAAGTACACGCCTAGCACGATGTTCACGATGTTGCTCAGCACGGCAATGACTACCATTGGAAACACGACGTTCTGCGCCTGCAGTAGTTTCTTGAACAGCTCGTACGCGTACAAGAACGGGATCCCAGGCAGGATCAGACGACTGAAGCGACCCGCGAGCATCGCCACTTCCGCCGGCTGACCCATCCAGAGTAGGAACTGCTCTGTGTACCAGTTCAGCAGGAACACAGGGATGATCGTCGCACCGAGCACGATGAACCCGCTCTGCAGATAAATGCCGAGCTTCATGGGCTTCCCGGCACCGTACGCCTGCGAGCAGAGCGTATCCATCGCGGTCGCAAGACCGAAGCCGAACGCGACACCCGTCAGGTTCATAAACATTGTCGAGAGTGACACACCGTCGACGTACTCCTTCGTCAGCGGCGAGTCCAAATGACCGACGATCGTCATGCTCACGATGCCAGGCAGGAACTCCAGCACGTACGTGAAGATGACCGGATATGAGAGCTCGCCCAGCTTAAAGAACTCGTCCTTAAGGTTCGGCGTCGACTCGAGCGCGTACCGAAACTCCCAGTCTGGATCGTTCTCGATCGAGGACATCGGACGCAGCAGCGGCGCGCGTTCCATGATGCGCTTCGTCTGCGTGCGCAGCGACGGGTTCTTCTTCGTGGCAGCCATCTTCGGCATCATCTGCTGCCGAAAGACGTCGAGGCGAAGAGAAGTAGAAGAAGCAGACGGCGCGCTGGTGCTTGCCACGGCAACCAGTGGGTCCATTTCGATTGACACAGTGGACGATGGGCTCTCGGCGTCGGGCTCTTCCGCGGGCTGCGGCGTGCGGATACCCGAGCGAGATTGCTCCCCAGGGCTCTTGTCGCGATACTCGGATGCAAAAAGCGACTCGGGGTCATGGTCCTCAAGGTCGTACCGGTGGTGCGGCTGCAGATGCCACTGACTGGAAGCGTTCGCCGTTGGAGGTGGTCCATTCTGCAGCGGTTGCGTCCTGCGCTTCGAGTTACCGCGCGGCGTGAGATTCCGTGGCGATGCCTCCTCTCTCCACTTGTCCACGTTCGATTTCCACATCGTGTCGCTGCGCGCAGGCGCGGACATCGCCACGTGGTTGAACGCCGCATTCTCTTTTCCATAAGTCGCAACGTTCGGGTTCATCCTCGCGTGCTCAATCTTCTTGGACGCTTTCCTGCCCATGTTGGGAAGTGCGGCGGCGCGTGCAGGCTTGAGTGGCTGGGAATTGGAAGTAGGAGGAGGAGGAGGAGGAGAAGGAAGGGCTGCTGGCTTCACGTTGCGAGACGAGCGCGAGTCGCGATCTGCGCGAGCACTGACGAGCGCCAGACGCGATGGCGCCTGCACGTCTCCTGCGCGGGGCGAGGGGAAGGGGTTGACGGGTGGTGGGCTGACGCGCCGTGGGGTCTTCATTGGAGCCCACGTCGCGTCCTGGAGATGGGAGCCGCTATTGCCACTACTGTCGCCCTCGTCGTCTGCGCCCATGGTGCTACTTGCTGCTTCTTGGTCTTCTTGGGGTTTGTATTGGGGTCGTTGCGCCGCTTCGGGATCTTATGACAGGAGCGGCGTCTTGTCTTTCGTGGCGACCCTCTGCAGTGGTATATATAAACTGTGAGAGACAGACAAAACAAGACACAGGCGAGCGACCCGTCAGTCAGTTGGTTAGTTCATGAGTTCAAAGTCAGTCAGTCCGTCAGTTGGCGCAAAGAGTCGCATGCGCGCGCGGGACATTTGCCAAAGAGAGTCAACGTACGTGATGTCGAGCGTGTTCCAGGTGAAGAAAGCCGCAAAGTTCGCCATGCACGGGCGATGCGCGGACCACACGGATGAGACGGAGGGAGGTAGGCGGGCAAGCGGCGACTGTTAGCGGACTGCTGCTGGGAGGATGAAGGCGGGCGGGCGGTCGCGCACTCGGACGTGTGTGAAGGGAAGGCGTTGGCTGAGCTCTGGGCTGACTTGACACGAAGGAGAAGCGCGTGCGCGTGATGCGTTGCGACTCGTTCGTAGTCTGTGAGCGGGCGTTCTTTTTGAGAAATGCGTCACACGTCGTGCCCCTCCCTCTCCTCCTTTCGAGTATATCGATATCACGTTGTTATAGACGCAATTTAAGGGTATATTTAGATCAAGATGTCTACACCGCTATTTAACATTTGAGCAAAGACGGGCCATCAATGCAAGGGTATACTCAGATCAAGGTGTCTGCATTGCAGATAAACCGGCTCAAACCGGCTAAACTGACTTTGATTGGTTCAAAGAATTTCTGACTTTAAAAATCCAATTCTAATCGGTTAACAGTTGGTTGCCAGTTTCCAGAACGGGGAAAACTCAAATCTTCCCAATAAACAGCATGAAGGCCTAGTAGAAAAGCTGCTGATATAGTATTCAACTTTCTAACTTCAATTTTGGAGTGAATTTGATCAAACCTAGCCCTAATTCATCCGAATGCTGTTGTGGACCACATTTTGAGGTGTGGGCCACGCGATGCGGGTGGCACCAGGCTCTGCCAACTCTCATAGAGGAAAAGATCCGAAGTCCCTCCCGTCAAAAGCCAAAATGAAGAAGGCGGCCAGCGCCTCAACGCTGCTGCTCTGCTGCTGCTGGCTGGCGCTGCTCTGTGCGGACGCACATGCGCAGACGTTCGCGGATTTCAAGCAGCCGTGTGCGCCGTTCAAGTGCGGCTTCTCTCACCAGGCGCCCGCGCCAAAGAAGTACGTGTTGTCGTTCACGTGCATCTGATACAGCGGAATGGCGTGCGGCGTGATGCTGATTAATGACTCTCTCTTTCTCTCCTGTGTGTATGTGTGTGTGTGTGTGAATTGTGTGATACAGGGACTTTGTCTTCACGGCGAACGGCTGCGGCACGGCGATGCTGCCCATCAGCTCCGACGTGGACTTTGGCGAATGTTGCAACTGGCACGACGCGGTATGAAAATTGACTGAACTGCCATAACTGGTTTCGATTCCACCATACTTGGCTAACAACATCCCGCGATGAACGCAGTGTTACAGCACGTGCGGCATGAAAAAAGCCACGTGCGAGAAGCGGCTCGACAAGTGCATGAGCGACAAGTGTGGGCAGCTCACGGACGCCACGGAGAAGGACAAGTGCAAGTCCACGGCGCGGCTCTTCTCGCTCGGCGCGCAGATGATCGCGTGTCCCGCATACCAGGAAGCCCAGCGCGAAGCCTGCACGTGCGTGGCGAAGGACCAGCTGCCGACAGCGAACCGCGGACGTCTGCTGCATTTTCTGAACGCGAACGACGCGCCTGCGAAGGAGCGCAGCGACAGCGCCGTCGACGCGCTGCTGGCAAAGTACGTGGGCCAGGAGCCAAAGATGTTTCTACGGCTGCTGCTCAAGTATCCGCAGGCGCTCAAGGTGGACAAGAAGAAGAGCAACTTCATGGAGGACATTTTCAAAGCAGGAGGTGGCGGAGGAGGACAAGATGGTGCGCCCTTCATGGACAAGAAGCGGACGCAGAGGAAGAAAGAGAAAGTGCAGGAGGATATCTACGTGGACGAACACATTGAGCTGTAGACAAAAGAGTTCAGAGCGAGAGGGATGAAGTACGTAGGCTGCTGCGTTAACGCCAGTGTGGCGCATCACGTAGACTACCCCTTAGCGACTGAATTGGCTCCACTCGTGCGTCTCTTCTTTTTTAATTAAATCGTTTGCTCAATTCTCGTGCGCGACGTCGCTAAAATACTCGGGCTTGCAGATGTTCACGCCGTACTCCTTCAGGCTGCAGACGCATGGATGGACAGTCCCAGACACAAACACACGATGAGCGATCAACACGCCAAAGCCACACTCACTTCCTATAAGCAAGCAATCCATACACACCTAGCAGCGAGGTCCTCCATTGTAAGCACGACACGGTTGCCTGAGCCCGACGCGCCTCCTGTGGCCGCCATGAGCGCAGATGCTGTCGTGGCGCTGCTGCCACTGGCGCTTGGTCCCGAAGACGAGCTCTGCGCCGAGCGGATGCGCTGGTACTGCAGTGTGTCGTGGGCCACGTCCAGCAGGAATTTGTGCGCCACGAGCGCGATCATGCGCACTCTACAAACACATGCACGCATGACATATTGGCAAAGCTTTCCAAATGAGAGACGACCAGCGGGACACATTGACAGAGGCATAGCACAAGAGACGCACAGGCGCGGGTCGCTGGTGAAAAAGCCCGCCTGCTGCAGGTGGAACTCCACCAGCTCCTCCGGCAGCGTGGGCGCGTAGCTCGCGAGCACGTCCAGGAATTCGCTCAGCTGCGCCGCCGCCTTCTCCTCGTCCGCCTCCATTTGGGAAAATGGGTTTCTGAACAAGCGGTTTTTGTGGGGCTTCGCTTGAAATCAATGTAGGTCTTCTGTCCTAAACTTATTCTCTGACTTGTTCCTTTCCAGCTAAAACCGCTCTACATGTGTGAAGGTCGGTTTGAACTAGGCAGGACTGCTGTTTGAAGCGCTCAAGCCCGCACATACTGTGTGGATTTGTTGGTTTCTGAAGCAAAGTTCCAAAATATGTACCGTATTTCCTATGTAGAGCAATACACTATCTTAAGACATACACCATGAAATTGACCAATAAGGGACCAGTATTACGTTTACTCAAATTTTTATCTTGAGACAAATTGTAAAATACAATAGCCTACGTAATTTACATTGACCCGCAGAGCGCCAATCATTTCGGATCCGGCTTCATGGCGACGAAGGCGTCGCCACATACAGCAGTACAGCATGGACGCGGAGACGGTTGACAAGAAGCTGAACGTGCTCGTCGTGCTAGACCAACGACATGTGAGCTACGATACTGCGGTGCTATCCGAACATATCCGACGTTGCGTACAAGTCGAAACGGACCCAGATTTACAGCAGGAAAAAAGCGCACCAGAAACTGCGCGCTGCCACCCAAGTCAACAAGGGCAGCCACTGCAGGATTCGTGACAAAGGTACGGCGACGCTGCTCACCTATGAGCTAGAGAACGAGACTGTTCGCTTTGTGAACGAGTTGCGGAAGGAGGGTGTTCCAGTGTCAGCAACCATACTGACGATGCAGGCGAAGAAAGTTGCTGCTGAGGCAGCCGTATCCCCGTTCAGCGCGTCGGGATGCTGGGTGGACGGGTTCAAGGCTCGTCATCGAATGAGCGTTCGAGCTCCAACAAGACAAGGGCAGCAGAGCCCGGCGGATCTCGATGCCATTGCAACTGCGTTCGCTGCGCAAGTCGAAGACACCATGCGACAGCTCGGAATCAAGCGAATATTCAATGCTGACCAAACAGATATCAGTTCATGTTAGTCGAGGCATCGTCTAATATATTAATCTAGTGTATTTATTGTAGCTGTGTTTTTTTAGTACATATCGAAGAAGACTTTAAACAAACGAGGCGAGAGAACCGTTTGGGTGAAGTCTGGCGGCGCATCGAAGAACCGCGCGACAGTGATATTGCTTGGTGACTCGACTGGTAATCGATGCATACCATTTGTCGTCTTCAAGACAGCGTCCGCCAAGGACCCAGCGACGCAAGCTGCAAACACGAAGATGTGAGGCGGATTCGAAAAGAAGGTCTGGAGCGAAATCAAGCCTCTTCGTGATCAGTTTAACATGTCGATTCACACCAATTCAAAAGGTAAGCAGTGTGTCATGTTGCTGAGTTTCTTTCTATTTACATTTTTCTGAAACTATTTCATGTCCGACTATGCTACAGGCTGGTGGAACGGCGGGCTGTCGGTCGAGTCCCTGACGTTCCGCTTCAGCGGCAGAGTAGCCCCCAACAAGCCGATCCTACTCCTGTGGGACGATTCAGCGGTCCAGTGACCGCTGAATCCCGCGAGTGCGCCAAGTTCCTGAACGTCGTGCCGCTCAAGGTCCCACCGCACGCCACCGAAGTTATCCAGCCAGCAGACGTAGCATGGAACTTCCTTTTCAAATCAAACATACGACGCTGCTGGCTGGATAACCTGCAAGATCAAGTTCAGCAGCACCGCAGTGAGACGGGACCGTTTGATTAGTGCCGCCCAAGCGCCCAACGATAGTGCGGTGGATTTCGAAGTCATGGGCGCAGTTGAGTAAGGAAACAACTGCGAATGGATACAAAAGATGTGGGTTCCTTCCTTCAGACGAATGCGTAGCCGCAGCGTCTCTGGTAACGGCTCTAGAGAACTTCCATGCCATCCAAAAAGACGTGAAATTGATTCTGATCACGAGTACGACTTGAATAACGAACCAATGGAAGCTTCTGTTTGAATGTTACAATGTTGGGTTTACTTGACTAGAGTTCTACCATTTGTACTTGCGTTAAAATATGATCGCTTGCCCCCAGGCACTTGAGGAACGCTTAAAACTGGAACCTCAAACCAGGGACTACCTTAAAGGGTTTGCTTTAAGGCCTGGGAAATGCTTCGCATCTTAGAAAAACTGAGCACGTTTCCTTTCTTCTATTCGACACAGGTAATTACGCGCGAGACGTATAAAAGCAAACGCATTCCGCTCGAATTTGAATGGCAACTCCCATGATAAAATCAGCAAAAGAATTTCTTCTTCACTATATAGTACTAGTACAAGACCAACCGCAAACTACGAGAGCACCCCCAAGCTAAGCCTTCACTCCTATGTGTACTATAGGTTATCCAGCATTGTACCGGCGTACTATATACCCACAGCAGCGCTGCGGAGGTAACATCGATCTGCTAATTTATTTGCCGTGCTTTGTATTTAAGCTTGCATTTAGTCGCCGCTTCGAAAACGAAATCCTAAAATTGTTTGCGACCACTTCAAATTCTGGAGCCAAAATTTAGAATAAGTCCTTAATCGCTTGGACTGACAACATATTCGACATTGGGGCTGCATTGCTAGTATTAGTATGAACACATGCACATGAAGGTGCTCATAGCAACATACACAATGCACTCAAATCAAAAGTGTTCGCCTGTGGTTTGGACGCTTTTTGACTGCTTCGTAAAGACAGTATTGCAAATGGGAGGTATTGAATGGTGTGGCTCACACCTATTCGGTAGCTTACTTGCACCTGCAATACATAATACTAGAAAATCATATAGAATAATACAGGTAACTTACCCTCGGTCGCCTTAGGTGTATAGCTCTACATAGGAAATACGGTAAATGCACATTCTGCTGCCAATTCTGTTTTAGCTAGGCTGAAAATCGAGCTTCAGAGCAGACTGTGTACAGTCCCATTTACCACCTCTTCAAACGAATATACCGCGAAACATTAGTTGTATCCGACGTTTTGTTGTATCCGACGGTAATATTTATCCAATCAAAACATCCCATTCCATAGCAGAAATCCTTTTGTTCTATCCGACACAATGTGCTCACTGACAGCCAATCAAATGAATTGGTGGCTGCTGGCTACTCAACCCGCTGGCTTGGTTAATGT
>JALBYZ010000087.1:0-64665 GCA_038050575.1 Globisporangium mamillatum | reverse complement strand
GCTACTTGTTTTCTTTTGCTATCCTAGAATGTATGTAAAAAGGGAGAGAGTATAACTGATGACGGCCCGCACTCCAAGAGTGAAGGTTCTGTAATCATGCATCCTTACATAGAGCACCTGCATCTATTAGACAGCAACTTCGGAGAAGTTGAGTCCGACGACAATGTGTCTTGCGGTGTTAATGCAGACGAGGAAGGTGATGAAAAGCAGAGTAGTGATAGTGAAATACTGGAGGCTATTATGTGGCATTCGAAGATGATAGTGAAGTGTATGAGGATTGCGAGCGCTACAGTAAAATTTGTGAGGTTTGTGCGCCTCCACAGCAAAAACAGGAGGGTGGCATGCAAAATAAAGAGAACAGCAGTACTCTGTCTCTTCACCCCTATTTTCTCCTGGTCGTCATTGTCGGAACTCAGTCAACCTCACCCAAGTGGCAGCCTGTCAATAGGCGGAGGTAGCCTCAAGATCAATTCGCATTAGAAGGCATTTCCTATAAAGATGTACTTGGTTGAGACTTTCAAAGCCAAAAACTTCTCTTTATCAACTGGCTGAATTTGCTACAGTCGTAGCCAATCATTGCTGGTGGAATATAAACGGTAATTTGTGCTGATTGTGGTAATAAACGGTTGGAGCCATCGAAAGGGATTGGGGGTTTTGATGGCGACAAGTGACATATAGTATACGGTACTAACAATAATGCCACTTCATAACATTCCATCCCTCTACACGCTGTTGCTGCTGTCAACGCTGTAGTTGAACGCCTTCCGGTGGCGGATGCAGAGTCCGCCCTTGCGCGCTGCCTGGAAGCACTGTGGCGCCGAGCAGCGCTTGCCGCCGCCGTGACTGTAGCAGAACCCGCCCGCCTGTGCGCTCTTGACGCAGTCGAGTGACGCGCAGCGCTTACCGCCACCGTGGGAGATGCAGTAGCCGCCGCCGTGTGCGCACTTGGAGCAGCCCTCGACCTTGCAGGGTTGGCGACCGCCGTGACTCATGCAAAATCCCTTGCGTCGCGCAACGTTGCAACAATCCGGAATTTTGCACTTGCTCCCACCACCATGCGCCTTGCACAGTCCACCGCTCTGCGCGACGGTCTGGCAGCCGTCGTAGCTGCAGCGCTTGCCGCCGCCATGGCGGATGCAGAAGCCTCCGCTCAGCGCGTACTTGACGCAGTCGGGGACGCCACATTGGCGTCGGTGGTGTACGCTGGGCTTGCACGACTTCTTCTCGGCTGCTGACAGCGCAGCGTCCACGGAGAGCAGATCAAAGAGCGACAGCGGCTTGCGCGGCTTGGTCACAGGTGTCTCGATTCGCTTCAGGACCGTTTTTGTTGGCGTTATGGCCACGTCGAGCACGCACTTGCGGTATGGGTACGTCGGGGAACTGCAGCATCCAGTGAAGAGCGCTGAAAGCGACGTCATCGGTGGTGGAGACGGAGTCCATTTGGTCTCGGGGAAGAGCGCCTGGATCCGCGGGAGCGCCGCTGCGCTCGTCGGACACGCAGATGGAGAGGTGGTTGCAGATCGAGGCGTGGCGTTGGAGTACGGGGCGTAGGCGTGGCGATGGCAGTGGTAGAAGTTGTTCATGACGGTCATCGAGGAAGACGAGAAGGACTGATGGAGTGAGTGAAAAAGAGGCAACTGCTGAGGTTGATCGATTGTTGCTGGAAGAGGCAGAATCGGGAATGAGCGCGCGGTGCAGCAACGATCGGTCCATTCGCCGCCGCTGGTGATGCGCGGCTAACTGAACCAGTCATTCTTAGGATCCTCTCTCTCTCTCTCTCTCTCTCTCTCTCTCTCTCTCTTTGTATAGCGTTGGATGCGCGTTCATTGACGAGATCTCCAAAGTTTTTTTCTTTCTGTCACGCCAGCCAGAGACCGAACGACCGGACACTTTGTCGATCAGCCAAAGCCAAGAGAGACAGACAAGGGGATCCGCAAGATCCGCGGACTGAGTGTGATTTGTTGTGCAAGCATGGGGGAGACGACTGGCGGAGAAAGATCGCGGAGGGCGGGGGCATGTATACCTCTGTGATGACTTTTGTACCTGGCGTCCAGGTTGCCTCCCATTATCTATAGGTGCACACAGTGGCTCGCTCGCCACCGTCGTGACTTGACAGCGCTAATAATTGGAGCGTTACGCGCGACTTGGCGGCCCCAGAAACCTCTTCCCGCAGCCTGCGTCTCGGCACACCTGCAATCGCGCGTACGTACAAAACGGTGCTGCTTGTCGCCCGGCATTACGTGATTACACGCCATGACTGCTGGGTCTTTCGAGAGAAAGAGAGAGAAGGCGGACGCGGCTTCTTAGATTGCGCTTTCGGCGACTCGAAGGAGCTCTAGGAACTTCAGAAGGGGCAACTCAGTAGTGATCTCCTCAGTGAGAGTGGGACTTTCGATCTGGCGACGAACGCGCCCCAGAGTGAACCATCCATCGATTTGTGTATCCACTTCACCACTCATTGAAGTATCACAGTATAGTATCAGTTACAGTCGCTCAGCATGTTGTGTTACACAGCCATGGTAAGGCACCGTCAAGGGATCCGCATGTGAGAGGGTGCAAGATCAATGGGAAATATGTAGCTCTATGGTAATAAGTTATGTGGTGTGTGTGTGCATATAAGCAAGCGTCGCGGCGCTAAATATTTTTTCTGAGGAATCAGAAATTCCTCTGTGTGCGTGTTGACCCCTCCTCCCTCACTGACTCTTCGCTCAAGCCAGCAGCAAGTTCTGCAGAAACTCGATGTCGTCCTCTGTCCACATCTCCTTCTCGCCCATGGTCGACATGATCGGCACGAGGTTGGCGTACGCAGCGTCGCTGTCCTCCTCGGAGGCACAGATGGACAGAAACGAGTCCGGAGCGAAGTCGTCGATGCCCGTCGGCGACGCGTTCTCCTCCTTCACGTGGTCCGCAACAGAGGCCGTCGTCTCGCGCTGGAGCTGCTTCTGCTTGTATTGACTCGCCTGCTGCTGCTGGTGCTGCAGCGCGGCGCTGCGACTGCTCGTGTCCTCTCGCTCGTCGTCGTCTTCTTCGTCATCATCGTCATCACCGTCATTATCATCGTCGTCAGCTTCCATCTTGTGGTCACGGTCAGCAGATGAAGACCCTTCCACGAAGTTGCGCGAGGACGGCGCTGGTGCCACCGCGAAAGATAGAATCGGGGACGCCAGACCTTCCGTGCTCGACAGAAAGGACGATGGGCCGCCAATAAAGTGGTTCAAGTCCATTTTGCTTGGGATCTGGATCGGCGGCGCCAGTGATGCAACCGAGTGCAGAGCATGGTGCAAGCTATGCGGCGGTGCGTGCGAGTGGGTGTGGACATGAGCGTGACCATGCGAGTGCGAGTGCGCAGGGGCGAGCGTGCTCAGCGAATGGCCCGCGCTCAGCTGCTGGATGCCGATGCTCTTCTGCTGCTGGTGCTCGTAGAAGAGCTGCTGGGCGACCGCCATGGACACCTGCTTCTTGAGCACCGCGCGGCGCTGCGAGCGCTCGCGGCGGCGGATCGCGTGCACGGTCTGGTACTTGCGGTCACTGCGGCGCTGGATGAGATTCTGCTTGATGCGGTGCTCCTCGCAGAGCGAGTGCGCGTCACCGTTGCGCTTGAGCGTGCGCTCGTTGAAGCACTTGCCGGTCTTGTACTGGCACTTGCCGTAGTACGGGCGCTTACCTTCGCCGCTGACGGCTTGCGCGTGCGACGACGACGACTCGGTCTGCATCTCCTGGTAGTTGTTGCTTGCGATCATTTTCGGTTCTGAGCTGGCAAATGGACGAGCTGGAGTCGAGAGTCGAGAGCTGAAGAGAGAGAGTCAAGGGCCGAAGAGAGAGAGAGAGAGATCAGGAAGAGGAGGCGCCTTCCTACTGTGGACCTGCAGCCGTGACTGACTGGAGACGTGCGAATTGCAAACTGATGTTGTGTCACATGTCCGCCCCGTGCAGCTGCATGCGAGTGCATCCCACCCAGCGAAAGAGAGCGCGCGTGTGTCCAGAACCCTAAACAGAAGCTGACAAAGCTTTCATCCAAGCCAAGTAGCTTTGCTTTGGCTCGCCTTATTAGTTAGCCCTTGGCTTTGCCTTGAGCTGCTCAGCTATTCAGCAGCTACTCTATCCAGCTCAAATATAGCACCGATCTGATTTTGGCCGCTATTTTTATAGAGAGAGAGTGAGCGAGAGTGGGCACAGAATTAGATTTTAAAGCCGCCGAGCTACAAGCTAATGATAGTCAGTTGGCTGAGTCTTCCCCATGCTTTCCTCCTTCCTCTATGTGCTCGTATCGTATTCAGTTCGCGCTTTAATTAGCAAGAAGGGCCTTGCTTTCGATTAACATCGCCCAAATAGGCGGGGTTCGATACTCCACCGATGCGGATCTACAAAGTAGCTTTGACGGCAAAGACAAAGTCAAGGCAGTCCAGTCATCGCAATATGGATATGCGGTGAAGTTTATTTGCGGACGGCTCAGTCCTGCTATTTTACATGCGAACTGGATTATTTCCCAGCCCAAATAAATAGCAAAGTGGATCTTGCTGGCAGGAGGCAACCGAAATCCCGGATGCGGTACCACATGTGCAACTGGACACCCCCTCTGTGTTGTGCCAGCTGATGCGGCGCAGTTGACTCCGTCCTTACTAAACCACCAGCACGTGTGGCTTCAGAGGACGGACGAGGCGGGGTGCTGGCTGTGACTGCGGCTGTGACCTCTAACAATATGGCTTTCTCCTTCGTGAGCCAAGATCCAGCTGGGGAGTAGCGTCCTCGACTGGCTGAATGTCAACAATATCCGCAAGAGCGCAAGCAAGCGACAGACAAGCAACAGCTCCCAGTCCGACTCACGGCTCGTTGAGGATGGGGGTGCAAGCCTTCCCAGCTGGTGGTGGCGCCACCCCGAGTTGACACTTGCGACCCTCGAGGGGCCACATGTCTGCTTTGTATTTGTGTGTTTGCTAGCTTCATGACCAGCAGTCAACAACACCCAATCATCATTTGCGCATTTGTGACTGAGGATCCTGCCTCTCTCTCTCCCTCTCTCTCTCTCACTCTCAACATCAGCTGGGCTGAAACGTCCGTAAATGCCGCCCTCCTCGGACACAACCAGCGTCCAGTTGTAAAAGATCGGCGGATTTCGATCAAGAAAAGTTTGGACGATCGTGATCGTAAGCCAAGGCTGATACAGAACAGCGACAGCTCAGTCCACTGAAGAACTTCACAGAAGCTGGCAGGCTGACTGCTCATCTGGTCGCTCATCTGGTTACTCATCTGGTGAGCAGCGTGGCAAAGAATCAAGAGAATACCCAATCAGGCAGTTGCAGACAGACAAATGCGCAAAACGCACATCAAGCAAATGAAGACGCGCATGTTGTGTGTATGGTATCACAGCAGAAGCAAGATGGATTGCACACAATAATTAATGAATACTGATGCGCTTGCATTGCGCATTACACGTGCGTAGTGCCTGATGCCGAGCCACTTGATGTCGTCTTGGCGACGGAATTGTTGGAAGCGGATCTTTGGAAGCGGATCTTTGGATTGTTGTGCGGGAAGCGCAACTTGCGTTCCAGTCGCCACTTGCCACTTGCCGCTTGTCACGCAAACGAGCACGCAAATGCAAGTGGCAACCGATCTGTTGTCATGTCCAGTTGCCTTTGCTATTGGTTGGAAAAGAAATCGTGCATTATTCTCTGTATCGCAACCGCTAAGGTCCCAATTCCAAACGTTCACTGCGACGTTGCACCACCACGAACGACCTTTCGAGCTCCACCTTAATAGTGGCCTCTTTCCTTGAAGTTTGCTTTTCTTTGCATTGTCATAGAGAAACGCACTATGCGTTTCTCTTCTTTTTTCTTCATGCGAGCCAAAGTCTGTTTGAACAATAAACGCTCATTGCCCAAAAGCTCCAAGAGAAGAGAAGAGAAGAAGAAGAGACGTCAAGCAACTGCCATGCGCTCAGCTGCTGCTACCCGACTGCCTCTGCGCCAACTGCGTCAGTGCGGTCTGCACTCGCAACCGCTCGTCGTCAACGATCGCTTCGCGCTGTGGGAGCTGCGGCCAGACGCGGACGCGAACGCAAACCCGAATCAGCTGCTCCAAAAGGACCGAGAGCTGCTCGCGGCGCTGCCTGCGCCGCCCGTGGCGCGGATGCTGCTACCAGCAGATGTGGTCGGCCCTAACATCTCCCATCCGTTCGTTTACGTACCCGGCTCGCATGCGCGGGGCGTGGAGGACATCCTCGCTGGGGACTCCTCGTCAACTGGGTACTTTGCGCTATCACTGCTCCCGCACGGATCGACTGAGCAGAGCCACGTGCGTAAACCAGAGGACCTTCCGCAGAAACCCGCTGGCGCCATCGCGACGCGATTGCTGCTCTCAAACGCGCTCGTGAACCTCTGGGACTTTTGCGTCGAGCCGCAGAGGACCTGTGAGCTGCACGAGCACCAGCACCCGTACGTATTCATCAACCGCTCGAGTGGCAAGACGCGCAATCTAGACGCGCAGTTGCAGGAGCAGGGCGAGACGCAGTTCGCGGCGGGCGAATTCCGCTACGTGGACGTAGATCCGACCGAGCAGCGCTGCATCCACGCGTTCCAGAACACTGGCTCTCAAGCGCTGCACCAGTATGTCGTTGAGTTCAAGAACTGAGGAGCTACAGTTAGTTCGCTAGTAGTGTGAATGCAGCGACTTGTTTTTACTTTGTGGGGTAGTAATTGTTACAAACTACTGGTCTGCCTCTAGCGTTTGGATCGCGCTTCGCCTTGGGCTTGGACGAAAAAGTCGCTGTCACCGCGTTGTTCTCTGTGCTGGTCTCCAGTCGACGCACGCGCTCCAGGTCACCAAGTAGCTTCTGCGCTTTAGCTGAGAAATGCGCTGCAGCAGGTTTCTTCATTGTAACAAACCCGTTTTGCTGGTGTTGATACAGTTGTTGATCTTGTTGCCTCTCTGGACTGCGTTGGCTCTTCCCATTTTCCATCTCAGCACCACTACCCGCCCAGAGTTCGTGGCTTCGTGACCAAAACAGGCGCTGTAGCGACCGGAGGTCCTCGACCACGAGCTTCTTCTGGCGCGCGCAATTTGCGAGAACGCTCTCGGCGCTGAGCTTCGCAAGCGCTGCTGCAGCCCTCGCTTTCGCTGTCCTGGCGAGGTTTTTCTCCAAAAGCCCGACTTCGCCCTCTTCTTCCTCGAAGACTTGGTCGTGGGGTACGGAGACCGAAGTGGAATTGTCTGCGATGCCATATCCACAGAGCAGTCCTGAGGGCGACGATGAGTTGAGCCCCATAGTGTAGCTCTGCTTTTCAAAAGCTGCTGATAACAACTCGATCGAAGGATCGGCAAGGGTTACTGGGATGACCGGATCCAGAACTGCTCGAGGTGAGCCATTGCTCATTTGTGACCAGCGCAGCTATCAGCATAGGGTAGGTAATATTGCTGTTGTTAGCGTGTGCCAGAATGAGCTTCGACTGACACAAACAAACAAGAGACAATTCCCTCCTCGCACCTGCACGACAAACTCAGGGACGACAGCCTGTGGGTACCGAACGAGGTATTCTTCCTATCCAAACAAGCCACAGGGTAGATCACAGCAAAGTCGGCTCAAGATACTCAAAAACAAACCCTGAATGGAATACCGAATTCACTTGTGTACCTCCTCTGCAAAGTAGAGCGTCCCGACTAGCGGGTCTTCAGGAAAACTGCCCGCGCCTCCTTCACAGCCCACCGCGTCTTTCTTCACGCGCACGGTCTTGCCCATCGCCACTCGACAGAGAGCCAGGTACTGAATGTTGGTGATGTTGCTGTTCTCAGTGGTTCCGTCCTGTGTCGTCAAACTGCCGCGCGACTCTTCAAACGTGCTGTAGCGACTGAACCTCCGCGGAAATCTAAGCGCTTTCGACTCGGAAACTTTCAGTCTCGCGCGGAACTCGTGCGAGGTGCCTGGTGCGCCGTCCATGTTGCCTAAGCTACAAAACAACATCCCCCAAGCCACTCTGTTAGAAATATCACCATCCAGCTATCTATGAGAACACTGAAGGACGATCAAACTCACGCGGCTCGGCTGAAAACCTCAATATCTTCTGCTGAAGCCGCCCGGAAACTCGCTCCATCGTGGTGCATGCCCCACACGACGCAGTGCTCGATGCTCTCACTTGGAACTGTGCAGAATAGCCCCTTGATCTTGACTTCGGACGGCGGCATCGCCTGCGTGAAGCAGTGGAAATGGTGCAAAAGCGGTCGGTTCTCGATCTTGTACACCTCCATCACCTCCAATGACGGCTGCTGCAGTTGCTGACCGTAAGAAGAGGAAAAGAAATTCCGCTTGACGTTCTCGCTCGCGGCCTTGACGCAGCGCTGGTGCTGCGAGTCGGACGCTGGGAGGCGCCACATGCGCACTTGACCCAATGTTTCGCTCTCGAGCTGAGTTGCAAAGAGACTAGGGTGTAGTTAGGCACTATACCACACTAATGATGCTAATGTTACATAGACATCGTAACGGGATTGTACTCACTTGAAGTGGAAAAGCAGCTGGGTCTGCTTGAGCAGGTCCTGGCATTTGGCGTCCTCTTGCGCTGCCCACTGCTGGATGTACGTGCGCTCGGCTTCCAGGAGCGCGTAGAAGCGCAACACGCTCTGCATCACAAACTGGTTGTGCAGCTGCTCTAGACGCAAGAAGCTATCCACGTATCGCTCGGTTCGTCGCTCATTTGAAACACGAGGGGAGCTGTGCGAGGCCAAGAGGCAATGTGCACTCGCGACGCTGACGCCGTCGATAGCTGTCTGCACGCTCTTCCATCGCACTCGAGTCTGCTCTCGTCTTGTCTGTGCACGCCAGCGGATATTCATTTCACCTCTCATCTAACCACTAGTGCCGCCAGTAGCATAGCGAATCAACCAGAAGCGCACCTTTGTCTGCGCTCTCAAGCGCCGTGCGAGCGCGATCTTCTGCGTCCACGGCCGGAGCTGCTGTGCGATCGAGTGTGAAGGCAGCAGCACCTCGTGCATCAGAAACGGCCGCGCGCCGTGCAGCAGGCCGCTTTCGTAGCATATCGCAGCGCTGTTCACGCGCACGAAGAGCTCTCCGCTGGGTGCGCCATTGTTGCCGCTTGGTTTTGCTGCGTCGTCCATCTTGCCACTCTGCCTTCAAGCAGGTGTGATGCAAAAGAAGGTACAGTCGGTAATGTCGAAAATCTTTCCATGTCCCGTACACTTCACGATCCTACTCAAATCAAGTTTTCGTGCAGTGTTCGGGACGTGCATTTTCATCAATCGATACGAAAACGTTCACAATGTCCAAACTCTATTGAAGCAAAAGTGTAGCCATTTGCCATTATGGCGTTATCATCAAAATTAACTGTTGAGCTGCTCAAGCGTGCGGCGCCGCTCTTCCTCCTGCGCGCGCTTCCGCGCCTGGCGGATCCATTTCACGAGGCTAAACTGCAAGAAGAGGCGGCTGAGGTAGTGCTGCGTGAGCTTCGCGGTGTGCAGCATCTTGACGCACGCCCGAATTTCCTGCCACGTGCGACTGAGTGAGCCGTGCAGGTCAAGCTTGGACTGTGCTCCCTGTGGCACTTGAAGATGTTGGTGCTGCTGCTGTTGCGCATGCTGCTGGATGTCGCTCAGAAGCCGCTCGATCAGCGCGTTCTGCTTCCTCAGCAGCGTCTTGGTCGCCTTGTTCTGATGCGAAGCCTCCAATTGGTAGGTCAGGTCTTCGTGCACACTGCGCCAGTACCGAACTAGGTCTTCCACTTCCTGCTCGAAGTATACAAGAAGGGTATCATGAGCATCACAGCCATTCAATACATTGACAGCAAGTAATAAAAAGCGCCGACAATCGTACCCTCTCCACGGATGAGATGTTGGTTCTTCCGACCGAGAGCCGCAGTTCCTGAAGATCCTGCTCCTGGAACGGCACCTCTGGCAGATGCACGTTAAATAGCCGCAGTTGATACGCGCGCGCCACGCGCAGCAGCGTATCTAGGTCTAGGAACTCGTGACCCACATCCCCAAATACAAGTCTACACTCGCGCGGCGAGATACGACTGTTGGTCACGCTCGTCACGATCTTGATGAACTGGTCGAGCCCAATGCGATTGCTGCCCGTATCATAGGACTCGAACGCCTGCTTGTATCTCTGGCGGTGCAGTGTTTCCATTCAAACAAGATTAGTCTGCATCAAGTGAGGCGCAAATCTCAAAAAGATAGGTACTAAGAAGCGACAAGCGTACCTCGTCGACCTGGTCGCTCATGGCGTTCCACTTGGAGAGGAAGATGGCCATCGCGTCGTCCAACTCCACTAGTTTTCCTTCGTCAACAAGGCCAGAGTTCTCTCGTTCGCCTGCAACCGCAACAACAACAACAGGTGGAAGAGACTCCGAGTGCAGTTGTCCCACAGCAGGAAGCGCGTCAATCTCTTGGTGCAGCAGCTTCTTCTCGGAACCCGTGAATGTGAAGCTGAAGAGCGTGTCTGCAGTCGCGCGGACGTGTTTTATGTGCACGGGACAGGAGCCCTCGGCGGTCTCTTCCAGTCGATTCTCGGCCTTGAAGATCTTCATTTGCCCGAAGAAGATGTGTCCAAGCGCGTGCAGATAGTAGAGAAACACGTCGTAGCCTGGATACGAAGAGGATGAGCCGTTGTTGGTCGTCGCGAGACCGGACGCTGCGCAGAAGAACGCGATTCGCTGGTCATCCTGGAACGCCAGTAAGCCCTCAACAAAGCTGAAGAGCCAGCAGCCCACAAGTGCGGGCGACTCGTAGCGCGCAATGAAGTAATCGCAGACAAACGGCGCGATGGTCCAGAGGCTCGCGTTGTCCAGCTGCAGGTGGTCCGCCTTGAGAAACTCGAGGCAGATGTCCAGGATCAGCGTCTTGACATGCGCCTCGGTGAGTTTGAGCGAGTTTGGCTCTCTCTCCGTTTGCTGCCGAAAAAACGCGCGCAGGTACGTCTGCCACATGGACGGCAGGTCCACAGCGAACTGGAACGACACGAGCTGAGTCTGTTGTTGCTGTTGCTGTTGCTGTTGCTGTTGACGGCGAAGTGATGGCACTAGAGCTGCCGGTTGCGGATCCGACGCGAGCGTAGCGGCTGCGATCTCCGCGATATCTTCCTTTGTCGCGCTATCGCGGTGCAGACGCTTCTTTGGAGACGCCTGCAGCGGCCTTCTGCCTCTCGCTCGCGCCGCTGCTTTCGTCGCTTTCGAGTCTTTCTGTAGCTTCTCGTTGATGAAAAACTGGGTGCCTTTGAGGGCGTTTGAAGGGTCCCCACCATCACTGCCATTACCACCACCAGCAGCAGCGTTCATGATGCTTCGCGGGTGGTACCCGACGCTCGCGATCTGCGGCGAGATGAACGCGCGGAAGACGGTCGAGATGCCTCGCAGGTACAGGCACTGCTGCATCTTGCGGCGCGTGGACGACTCGCGCTCCTTGGCGCGCGCGAGGTCCCCCGGCGAGGACGAGAAGTCGATCGCCTGCAAGTTCAGCGCCGCTGTGGCACCGTCGACCACCGCGTCAAAGATCTTGACCAGTGCGTCGCCGCCCTCGATGTTCTCCGTCTGTTGTGTCACAAAGAGACAAGCTGAGTTAGTAGAGGTTCCTGTAGCATTATGAATGGTAGTCAACCCTGGCTGTCCCTTCAACGCACCCTCAAAAGCAGGCTCTCTCTCAGGATCGCGTCGTTGGACGCCGCCGTGTCCACAAAGTAGTGCTTCCACGTGTCAATGTGGGACGACAGGATGTCCTGCAGCGCTGTCGGGTGGAACTCGCTCAGGCACGTTACGAGGTACTGCGACGAGCGCAGCTGGTCGAGCAGGTCGCGGTTCGGGCCGTTCGCGTCTTCCTGGAACACCTCGCGCAGCAGACGCAAGATCTCCCCTGGGTCTTCCTGCGCGATGCGCTCCAGAGTCGCGACTGAGGCGCGCCGCATGAAGCTCTGCACGCCCCGGACGCTCTGCAACTGCAACATGAGGCGGTAAAATGAGCCCACATCCGCTTGCTGATACATCTCGGTGAAGAGTTGCTTGAGCAGCTCCGGCTGGCTCAGAAACAGCACAGAGAGCTCGTTTGTGTGCGACGTGAACCAGTCCACGAGATACGAATTCCCGACCACCGTGACGTTGGTCTTTCCGTTGCCCCCACCAGTACCAGATGAGAGGTACCCTTCGATGCTCGTGTTGCCGCCAACGCCCGTCACTGTGTCGGCTGTCGACGTGTTGGTACCCCAAAGAAGTTGCAATCCGCGGTTCTTCTGCACGAGTGCGTCGAGGTGATCGCACGCCTTCGGGTCCAGTTTGAGGAACCTTTTGACGGGACCAGCGAACTTGGTGATCGTGAACCGCAAGATGCCAAGGTTCTGCGCTACGGCGCTCAGCAGGATCTCGGGGCTCTGGTTGATCGCGTTCACGAGCAGCAACGGGTCCTGCTTCTGCCGCTGGACGATCGTCTGCACGAGCTCGTTCGTGCCGCCGCTACTGGCCTCAAGCTCCTGCTTGGCGAGTCGCTTTCGCTCGCGAAAGGCTTTGCTCTGAGCGAATCTCTCTCGAATCCCATCCGCGGGCTCCAAATACGCGCACAGGAGGTCGCACAGGCTTCGTTTCGCCTCGCAAATGTTGTTTTCTGCTCTTGGTGGTGACTGGTCTGTTCCTGTACAGTTGGTCACCTTCAAGTCTTCTTCGTCGTCGTCTTCTTCACATAACAACTCGAAAACGTCCTCGCACTTGCGCAGAACCGCCTCGTGGACGGCTTTCAGCTGCTCAGCCAGCAGGTTCTCCGTCGCCACCAGTGGCAGAGTTGTCCTTGCGTGGCTCTGGTGCTGGGACGGATGGTGGGAGTCGATGACGCCAAGCAGCACATCGGGTATCGAGATTGTCTGGTGCTGCTGGCTCTGGGTTCCTTCATCAGGATCTTGCTCTTCTGGTATAGTGCCCTTCTGCGGTCGAGACTGGTGGTTGATGAATGCAAAATTGGACATGAATCGCTTGCGCACCGTCATCGTTGGCCGCCTGAACTGCGGACCTCCTAGCGGCGTCAGCGGTGCCTCTGGCTGGCGAATGAGTTGCCCTCCTCCTGGCCCTGATTGCCCAGCGAGCAGGTTGCGCCGCGTCGCCTGGCGCTGGTGGTGGATCTGCTCCGTCATGTACGTCTCTTCGAGCGCACGCAGCACAGATTTGAGTTTGGCGGCTTGAGTATTGCTACCACCACCACCACTCTCCTCCAAGTCTTCTCCTTCTTGCCCTTCACTGGACTGGAAGGACTTGAGCAGCACCTGCTGCTCCTCCGCGCTCAGCGTCTGCCAGAACGTGAACACGAGCCGCACGCGCTCCTGCAGCACGAGGTTCGCTAGCGCAGACGCGCGTTTGCGCGAGTCGTCCAGCGAGAGCTCGAGTCTACCTGTGGCTCCACCTTTCTCTGCTTCTATCTGTCTGGCTGTGGAGGCTTCGCCTTCGACAGTCGCGTCGACGGTTTCCACTGCGCGCGCCGTCGCCATGGTGTTCCAGAGCACGAGGAAGAGCTCGTCGCACAAGAACGGCGACACCATTTCGGCGATCGCTGCGAGGCGGAGCGGCGGGGTCATTTTCCTGAGCGTCTAGCGAAAGAGAAAACAATTCAAGCGCATTCACACGATTAGAAATGCCAATAGTAACAAAAGCAGCAATTGTACTATCATCAGACCATGGTCGCGGTGATGAGCTGCTGGTGCGCCTGGCCCTCTTTCGCTTCCTGCTCGTCGTGGAGGTCCTGGAGCTCCTGCTGCCCCCTGTCCAGCTCCACGCGCTGTTCGGCGACCACGTCCGCGTACTGCCGCTGCGAATGGCAGGGGACTTTTGGGTCGTACCGCACGTAGATGGAGTTCCCGAGTCCACCCATAAGCACGTCGCAGAGCAGCGTCGACGCGCCACACGTTTCCAAGATCTGAACATTCCGTAAACAAGTGATAACAACATTTTTGTTCCTTTGTGCAACAGGAAACAACAACAGGCAGAAGAAAACCAATGACGTCTCTGTTACCTGCCGAATGATTTCCAAGCATAATGCTGAGCAAATCCGGTTTGGATGCGCAGCATCCGAGTTCCCAAAGCGCCCCACGTCCGAATGGCGAAGCAGCGACTGCCAGATCCGCGTCATCTTGCTCTCGTGGGACCTTCATAGTTATCATATTCGTCCAGCCATCATTGTTAGTGGTTCTAGCGGTATCGGCACAACGCCTAGTAAGGTTCAAACTCACAGCGTCGGCTCGTTCATCTGCGCCGCCCATTTCGCGATAGTAAAGTACAGGATCTCGTCGAAGTCGACCGCTTTCTCAGCATTGAGCGTCGGGCCATGAGCAGCAGAAGCAGCTGCAGGCTGAGACTGCGCGTTCGAGCCTCCTCCGCCGTTCAACCTTGGCAGAGCGCTTGCTCCTCCACTTGGCGGACTCTGGTTGGACACTGCAGCGGGGCTCCTCTTTGGCGTGCGCGAGCTTGGCGGCTCGACAAAGTTGAACACCGGCAGTGTGAGCCCGACGCTCGCGGCTCGGTCCAGCGGGTCTTTCTCGAGAAACCTCCTCCTGTTGCGGCGCATCGTGCCATTTGCTGCGGAGCTGCTGCTGCTCTGTGTGTGGAATATGTTAGAAATTGGCTTTTGAAAATGGTGGTGTCTCCACACTTTTCTGTTCTATCCCAAGCTGGAAAGCAGCTTGAAACGGGCGACGGCAGTTGAGGCGCAAGTCATTTGGCTCATTTCGGAATAGAGGAGCCTTGCAATTGACTGCTCACTGGGTACAAACCTGACTGCGTTAGCATTAGCTGGTTAGCTATCATCTTTTCCCTATAACCAAATTCCAATGGCGCGCAGAACACACACAAACGCACCTCCTAATCCTGACTGACGCTGCTGTGCATAGCTTGATCTACTTCTCTCCTACAAGTTGGCGACCTGGCGCGGCTTGAGCCGCTTCTTCAGCCGCGAGAGCTCCGACTCCATGAGCTCGTGAGACCACGCGCGCAGCGACTCGACCATCTTCTTCCGCAGGAACTCCTCCGCGACCTTCTCCTCCTCCTTCAGCGCGTCGTCGTCGTCCATGTCCGCGTACTCGACTGCCGCTCCGTCGACGCCGCCTGTACCGCTACCAGCACCAGCAGCAGCTACGTTTCCGATACTACTGATGGCACTACTGCTGCCATTGCCATTGCTGCTACTATCGCCACTGTTGGTGAAGATTCCGCCGCAGTCCTTCTCCAAAAATGTCGACAGGTCCTTGAAAAAGCCCGCCATGTCCTTCATGCCGTTGGGGAACACGGAGCGCATGCGCTCGATCGCCTCAGCGTCTTTTTTCACCTTCTCGCGCTCCATGGCCTCCAGTGACATGTTGCGCGCCTGGTTCTCCTTGCGGTTGCGTAAGCTGCGCACCCAGCCGTTCGAGCCGCGAAAGTCGTCGATACCCAGCTCCTCCGCGAATCGCTTGCCCACGTCGCGGATGAGCGTATCCGAGACCGCCACTTTCTTCTCGCGCGTCATGTCGAACCAGTTCTCAACCAGGCGATTGAGCTTCTCAAACTTGGACTTCTTGTTGATGTGCTTGGAGCAGCCCGAGATGTTGTCCTTGTAGTACGCCTTCTTGAACTCGTCCTTACGCTTCAGGATGCGACTCACTGTGCTCTTGTTCAGTCCAAACTGCGCCGCTAGCCGGATGCCACTCATCTGGTCTTTCGACGTCAGCGCGCTGCTGCTGCTGCCACCGCTTTCCTGCTTGGTGCGCGTGGTCGACTTCGGGTCGTACTGGTACTCCTCCGCGAGCTCGATGAGCCGGATCTTCGTCTGCAGGTCGATGCTCACGTTTGCGCCGCCCTTGCGCTTCTTCAGCTCGGACTTGGACAACCCTTCCGTGGCAGCAGCCTGCTGCTGCTGCGCTTCCAGCTTCGCGCCAAGGTCGTCAGCGAGTCGGCGATCATCCGACAACACTCCAACGCTCTTCTGGAGTTCCGTGAACTCCCTCGTGAAGTTGCTCACACTTGCAGCTAGCGCGGCTTCCGGGTCGTGCTGGAAATAAGACTGCACCGAGTTGTTGTCTGTCAAGCTCCCGGTGCCGAGGATGTTCATCGCGAGGTTGCCCAGCACGTGGTTCTGTCGCGCCTGTTGTTGTTGTTGTTGCTGCTGCGCGTGCTGCTGCTGTTGTTGTTGTTGTTGGAGCTGCTGCATCTGCTGTTGGAGCTGGTGCTGATGCTGCTGTTCCTGTTGGTGGTGATGGTGCGCGTGGAACTGCTGCTGTTGGTGGTGGTGGTGGTGCATCTGGTGGTGCTGATGCGCGTGGTGTGCGTGCAGTCCTCCAGACGTTGGAGACCCCGACAGCGGCAGCAGCGACGGCGAGCTCGGCATCGCCAACGGCGTGAGGTCGTCGTGGCCGTGGTGGCCCGTAGCGCCGTCTGCCGATGTCGAGAGCCCGTTGGCAGCCGCGAAAGACTCCATGGAGCTCTCAAAGTGGCTGCGGTGGCTCGCGGCATCATGCGCGCGGGCCGCTGCCTCGTCGTCCTCGTCGTGTCTGCCGACCGCTGCGGCCGCCGCAGCAGACGCCTCGTCGTCCGCGCATTCGCTCAGTGAGAGCGACAGGATCTCCTCCTCGCTCGCGTGCTGCCCCGCGCCATTGCCGTTGAGCTGCTGAGGCTGCACTTCCACTGAGCTGTTCATGCCGGATGAATGCGTTCGGTTCGCTCGTTCGTTCGCTCGTTCGTTCGGCTTGGCGTGGGCGGTTGCTTCTTCGGGCGCTGGTGGTTGGTAATGAGCAACCGCGAAATCTCCCCTCGTTTTGGAGCGGTTGCTTCTTTGAGAACGATGGTTGGAATTGCGCAACTGCAGCATCCCACAGTATTGCATACAAACTGACTGTTAAATTACTAAAATTGAAGGTTTCACAGAAAAATAAACATAGATTTTGCTAAAATTTTGCTTATTGACATGATGACGCAAAATTATACAGCAGAATAACTAAAATTGGCGCAAAAATTGTCTGATTCAGATCTGAGCCAAGCTAAGAACCAGATCCTGGTGGAAGGATTGCTCCATGAGGACTGCACTGCAACAAGCCGAGGTACTGCATCATGAGCCGCTGGAACGCGGCGTGGCGCGCGCTGCTCTTCCTCTCCTGTCTCTTTGTCATGGCAACAGTAGCCGCAGCGTCAAGCCCTTCCTCAGGTTCCCGACGCTCGTCTTCTGCATACTCTTCAGGTTCAGAAATGCGGTGCGAACGAGCAGCTCCATGAGCATTGGATTTAGTTCTGCGACTCGGGATGCCATGAGAAACTCCGTGATGAATATTGCTGCTTTTGATACTGAGACTGGATAGGTTGCCCCCATCTTTGTCTCCCTCGTGCAGCTCACCGGATGGACCGAAGTTTCCTTGGCCATCTTGAGCAAATCCGCCATCTCTGAGTTCGAGATGTCGCTTCTTGATCTGCTTCTTATCGATTTCTGCCGAGACTTGAGAAGAATCCGGCGGCGGTCTCCTTTCCTTTTCGTCTAAAAAGCGAACTCGAGCACGAGGTGCGCCACTCAATCCAGCCTGATCTGGATCACTTGTCGTCATATCCTCCACCCAATCTTCACCCTCATCACCTGATACTTCTTCTTCATCGCTCTCTTCCTCTTCACGTTCAGACCAATACCCTTCGTCTCTTGATACTTTGTCACGCTTGACATTTCGCATTTCGTCACGCTCGCGGGTTTCTTCCTCGCTCGATTCGCTTTCAGAGACGGCGTCGCTGGAATCCTCGTTTGAAAGCTCGCCCGAATTCTCGCTTCCACTTGGTTCACTTGGGTCTTGTGCACTGACACCATCCACATTGCGTGAGGACGAACTGAGAAGCACCACAGACTCTCGGCTAGCAACTGCACTGGACTCGGCTACATTGGACTTCTTTCTTCTGATCACTTTGCTTTCGTGTGCGCTGCTGTTCTCGGGCTTTGACGATACATCGTTCTTGCTCTCGCATTCGCCATCTAAAGTCTCACCGTCCGGCCTAACCTCATTCCTGTCAGCTGTTTGCCGGTCAAGCGTCGGTAGGAACCGCTTTAGTCGTCTCTTTCTCATTGGCCTTGTGTGATGTCTGTTGTTGCTGTCGCCCGGTGCCATAGTACCATCACCTTGCATTGATTCACTCTTCTGGCTTTCGACGGGTCGCTGCGACGTTTTCAGGCGAGATGGTGGCGGACGTGGTGATTTCAAAACCGTCTGCTCCAGACCCATCGACTGGAGCCACTCGGCATGAGTTCCAAACTTCTTAGTTGTCGTTCGCCTGTTGTTCGATTGTTGTCCAGAGGTGATCGGTTGGTCGAGAATGCTCGCTGGCTCGGTGTTCTGGTGCTGTGACGCTCTCCGCATGACCACCTCTTTCCGAATATCGAGCTCTAGGTACCACAATGAAACAAAATATAAAACTCAGCCACTTATCCCAAAAGGTTTTTGTGAGGCTCAACTGACAAACTCACTCTGAATCGGGTATGTGAACCGTCCACTAGGCTCTTCTCCCAGACTCGTTCTCGTATTTTCCGAAAGCTCATCTTGCTTCCCAGACTTCCCCATTTCCCCTTTAACTCGCTGCTGATTTTTTACAACGCGATACGTGATGTTCTCTGTCGTCTCGCGCACGGCGATCGAGTGTTTGATAATGTCGACGCGCTGCTTCCTCGTCGACCCCTTGCGTCGCACATGCGTGGCCGGTTTGCCACTTCTTTCTTGCTGCATTGGCTCGTTATTCACATCGCTATCGTCGTCGCCGCCGCAGCCTTCGTCGTTACTTTCGCCATCTCCAGTCGACACAAGCAGATCCACAAGCTGCAGCAGCGCCAAATTGCTCTTCGCGACAGGTTCAAATTCTAGATCGTGCAAATGTTTCTTCTTTCGGGTCGTTTTTGGAAGTTTGGTTCGTTTCGCTTCTTTCTCTGGTACATCCGGCTGGCTCTGATTCTGGTTCTGCGGTATCTCTCGTTCTGCGAACGGAGCCATGACACTTAATCGCCCTACTCGCGTCTTCTTGATGCGAAACCTGTCGGCGTCATCTTCCAATTGGAACGCGTACGACGACGTTGATGGTGGCGGCGAAATTGGTTCGACTGGCTGATTCACCAAGACCGACACTTCAGACGGATGACGCGAGTTTGAAGCGTCTTGGTTATTGTTCTTCACGCTTATCCTGGGACGAAACGTATCGTCCTGATCTTCTGTGACGAGCTCTGATGCAGGCGTCATGGGGAGCGCGATGCTCGCAGCCAAAGTCAGCCGACGCGCGATCTTCTCTTCGGCCTTCAGGTCTGCTTCGTCGTCATCCGTTTCTCGCAGCGCGTTGCCCTCGTCTTCATCCGACCAGTTCTTCCAGTCGCCGTCAAGTGACGGAGGCATCACAACTTCCGCTATCTCACCTGGCTGCTGTTGATTAAAGTCCTCAGTGCCAGGCATTTGATCAGACGTCAACTCCGTCACAGGAATCAGACTGGCATCATCTTCGAGTCCCGTGGTCGAGTCCAAGAACGACTGCCAAGCGATCTCGACGTCCTTCGTATCACCGTCGTCGTCGTCGAACCTGCTGTGCTCTCGTGCGTTCATGCTTTTCACTTTGCTGAAGCGCTTCTTCGAGTCATTGGACCCCGCTGTTCGTGACTTGGACTCTTTTCGCTTCGCCCCCATCCCCGCCACTGATCCACGAAGCCGAGCACTCTGCGGCGTCGACGGCTGCAAGTCATGCGCCAGGTCATCTCCTCTGGACGACATGCGCGATGATGACGACGAGGCGGTCGACGGCGGCGTGGCCACAGAAGCTGCTCGGTTCTTCTTTGAGGACGCGAGCACGCTTCGCCGCGTGTCGTCGCCCATGTCCAGCGTGCTGCTCTTGTTCGCACTCAGCAGCAGCAGTCGCTCTCGCTCTCGCTCCTCCTGCGCCTGCTTCTCGCGCTGCAGCTTCAGCTCCTCCACGAGTTTCCGCATGCGTCGCGCTTGAAACTCCTTGCGCGCCTTCCGCCAAATCGTCTGTAATTTCAATGCACAGCGATTCTCAAACAGGAAGCGCTTCATCTCGAGCTCTTCGACGGTGCGAATCGCTTGATCCACAGGAAAGAGCGCCACGTATTTGGAGAAATGCATCAGGTCCATGAATCCAATGCTGTGCGCGTACATACTGTCGCGCTTCACCTTCACGAGGTCAAAGATGTCGTTCGACGCAGAGACGACCGTGGGACGGCGCATGCTCGCAGTGCTCGTGAGCTCCTTCATGAGGCTGTGCGTAGTCTTTCCAAAGAACTGGATCTCTTCCACGCGGTCGCGAAACGATTCCTGCGACCGCACCCAGCGGAGCACATTGCGCTTGATCAGGTTCGCCGCCGCGCGCTGCCGGATGGTGTCGTACGCGTACGAATTGTTAGTTGGACGTGACGGTCTTCGCTCTTCTGTGACGCCGTAATAGACTTCATCTCCCTCACGAATGGCGTCGTCGTCGTCGTCGTTGTCGCTCGTGTCGAAGACCCCGTCGCGCTCCCATTTCTCCAGCAGTGTGCGCGCGTCCACCGCCACTTCTGCCAGACACACGTGGCCGTCCTGCAGGAACTGCAGCTTCTCGAGTGTGCGCATGATCGGGTCTAAGTTGTGGTTCTCGCTCGGCTCGAACTCGTAGAGCACCTTCTCGACGTCGCCCGCCCACACAAGTAGCCGCGCTTTCTCCATGGGGCTGAGTGGACTCGCACCACCGCCACGAGTCGACGAGTAGAGCTCGGCCAGCTCGCGCACGCGGTCGACGATCATGTCGAGCGCTGACTTGTTGTCCTTGCGCACAAGGAACTCGTGGTGCCGCGTCTGCGCCTGGCGCTCCTGGAGGCGCGACGTCGACACGCGCACGTTGTACTGCTCCAAGAGCGACGAGCGCCGCCGGATGCTCATCTGGTTGCGGCGCCGCGCGCACTCGAGCTTGATATACTCCTCCTACATACAGCGCCAGCAGTGACGCGAGGTGAGTGGGGGACGACCGCACAATAATGCGATCAACGGAGAGAAAGAAGAGCGAACGTACCACCGTTTCCGCGAGCAACGAGAGCGAATGCGACGGCCTCTTCGCCATGGTGGAGCGAGACGATGACGTCGACATCACCAACAGACACAACGCGGAGAGCGGTCGATCAAGTGGATAGGCTGCTTGGCGCCACAAGAGCTCCTCGCCATGGGAAGTTAAGCTAGCTAGTGATTACCACGCGAGAGCGATGTATCTTCAAGCTGCAATTGCTGCTTCTGCCATTCTGCGGCAGTGATGCTGTTTATAAATATGATGCTGGTGCTCGCGTGAATAAATAGACATCACGTGTCAACCAGCTGCAGCTTCGTCGGCAGAACAACAGAGCGCGCGCTGGCGGATGGTGCACGAGGAGCATGCGTAATTGCCTGTTGTGCGATTCCTTGTTCGAGATGTTGATTGCCAAGTCAACCTGGCTTGCCAGTTGCAGGGAGTGAGCTTTCAAATAGCATACTCAAGCCAAAGCACGTTTTTATCTAAAAGAGCGTCTTTAGATATGATTTGCACTGTAAAAGCTTGATACAATATTTAAGTAAGAAATTCGTGGGGTGAGCCTCCTGACTGTGCGGACACACAGCCAAAACGCCACCAAGAAGCGGAACAGGACAATAACAATGGCGGCGGAAGACGGAGAACGAATGTTGACAGCGGCCGAGAAGCGCGCTGCGCGCCGCGCGCGCGTGCTGCAGGGCGGCGAGAACCGCCTGAAGCTTGTCACGGGCCAGATCTCGACGCTCAAGGAGACCGAGAGCGAGAGCACTGCGTCCGCACTCGACAAAGAATTGGACAGTGCGCTGAATGAGCTGTTGGACGCCACGGAGGACGGCAAGAGCGCGGTTGTTAAAGACAGCGAAGCAAAAGAAGCAGAGGCAGTAGCGGATCCGCGGTTTGCTTTGCGTCCGAGCCCTGCGCAGAGACGACGAGAGGCTGCGCTGCGTCGAGAGAAGAAAGAAGCCATTGTGCAGGAGCTCTTGGCGCCATTGACAGCCGCGAAAGCCAATTCCAAGCCAACGGTTGCTGCGACTGCTGCTACAACTTCTGTGAGCTCCGCGAATGAAACAGTGAAGGCGGTGACGAAGCCAGCAAAGGTTCCTGCGACGTTCAGTCGCCATACATTTGCGTTGAAGCTGCACTCGTTCGAGGAGAAGGCGATTCTGCTTGTCATCCTCGCTGCTGCAGTGTACTTTGGTGGGTTTGTGTCTGTGGATTAGTGCTATTACGCAGTGTGGATCTGGCGGCTGAGATCTCTTTTGTTATTTTGGCTGCAGCGATGACGATTGATTTGGGGAGCATCGCGACGGATCTCGACACGAAAGACCAGATCCTGGTCTCGTACCAGGAGCTTTTGGCGCAAGGTCTTCCACTGGACTCGATCCGGCAGCAAATGGAGCGCGAACAGGTACAAAATGCTATGTCTTGCTTGACCTAAGATTTTGTGAATAGTAACCAAGTGGAAAAACCGACACGACCCAAAAATCGTCTCTTTGATTCGCAGCTGGACGCTCCAGTGGTTGAGCGCATCGAGCGCTTGCTGTCGGGTCAATTTCGCGGGAAGGAGCCCGACGTGTCGTTCACGAGCAGTTTTCTGCCAAACGTGTGGGATGTCCCCGAGTTCTTCACGTCGCTGATGTACCGCCCTCCGGTGATCCTCTGCGTGCTGCTCGTGCGCCTGGTGATCGCATCGATTGTCAGCGGCGTGCACTTTGCGTTCAACCTCCCAGACGTGAAGAACCCGCAGGATGACGACCTAGGCTTTGTCATGAACCTCGTGCTCTCGAGCAAGCCTGCGCTGAAAGGTGCGTGTCAAACTGGATATGTGAGACTAGAGAACATGGGGATGACCAGTGAAACTGACTCACTGGCGATTTGTGTTGACAGGCTACTTGATCAAGTTCCGCAAGTCGCTGGACGATGCGTTCTTCTTTCTCTACGCGCTGCTCGTCGCCGTCGCGCTCCGAGCCATTTGGACCGCGCACTTTGCGTAGTTGGACGGGGGTCACGAGCTCCGTGGTTGTGGATATGTTAGTTCTGCATTTGTGTAGCGACAGATGTAATGCACAGCTCGTCAGTTTGGCTTTTCATCGCAGGATCAACACACATGAAGAAACATGATAACACCTCGTGCTTTTGGTACCCCAGTCGAGGCAAATGCACTGCAGCAGTGTGTGGTACATTGAGCTACAACTCTCATTTGTGGAGAACTTGCCCGTCGAATGATCGGCAACAGGATTCGGCAATCCGCCACATCTGAGCGACTCAAATCGACAGATAGGAGACGCAGCCTCTCTCGACCATCACAAGGGACGAGATCGCATTTCGGAGATCTGCAGCAGAACTCCCATCCGATGGTTCATCCGCAGCGACACATAGAGTAAGAACGCGCTCACCATCACAATCCGGGGCTGCTATTTACCCCAGCTGCCCCTTTGCCTTTACTCTCGCACTCTAAGACGACTTGCGCTGTGCTGACAGAGTGTGCGTCAGTTAGTGGCACAAGCTACAGATATGGTTGTCAACTGGTGGCAGCAGCGAACGTTGAAGAATCAGCGAGGCTTTTGATAGGTTTTTCATGTAAGGTGGCGCCCCTCGTGTTCTCAATAGAGAGCAAGAGGAGAAAGCGCAGAGCTGGGCATTCGGCGGCGGGAGGCGTCTCATGCATCAGCAGCTGGCTGAGCTTGCGACGGCGAAGTTTGGCCGTAAGGTACCCGTCACCACGGTCTGGAAGACGTTGAAACGGACGTCGATTCGCCCCTCTGCGCCGAGCAAGGGTTGCTTGTCGTTTAAGGATGACGAAGCGACTCTTCGCCGAAATCTCGGGATCATAAGCGACTCAGATGATCCTCGACGTTTCAGTATTCGTGCTAACCTGCCCTGAGGTGAGCCCCCCTGAGCGCTGTTCGAACCTGTACTGTTTCTCAACGTCTGTGTTTGTTTTGTTTTGTGCCCATTTTGTCAAATCACGGAAGCGATCATTGCTACAAGAAAGCGAAAGGTGACTGTCCGTGTCATTACGGACCACTACGCTTCCGCTGAGAGAGAGAGAGACAAGCTACCTCTTCCCTCGAACCTCTGGGTGGTTCGACGATACAGGTAGCTCTGTATACTACGCTTCCGCTGACCGGACGACTTGGGGTTCTCTCACGAAAGTGGTAAATTTCTCAATGATTATCTTTCTTTATCGTGCGAACAAACTTTTGTTGCTCACTATCGTTGGTTTGTGCTGTTTGGAATATGAAGCGAATCCCGGTACGCTTCAAGCCAGGGAGCGCATACGTGCACATGAAGGTAAATGATCTTTTTACGAATACGAACATGGAAGCTGTTGTTTGTACTTTATCGCTTTTGAATTATTTTCTCTTTGATGAAAAGTATCTTATCAGCGACGGGTCAGTTTTGTTGAATGGATCTGCGGATTTCAGCTGCAGCGCTCATACCAGGACCGACGAAGTCGTGCAGATCACGCATGGCGGGAATGCAGTCGATAAGTCTCCAAGTTCGCTCTTGCACTATCAAAATCCAAGCTTCCATTATTTTGTTTTGTCATGTGTTTGTTCTTTTCTATCAAAAAAGCTTCGGCGTCGTCTGTATTCCGGACACAATTGAAAGGCTATGATCTCCAGATCGCGTTACAGGAGCAAACCCAGAGAGAACCCGCCCTGACGCCTACGCAGCATGCACAGATAATGCAGAAAACTCAACGCGTGAGAACTCAGCGCGAGGATATTCAGTGCCATCTTACTCGAGCCACACTAGCCCTACGCGAACAAGAGCAGCGAGACCAATCACGACTTGCCCACTCTACCCGGGTACAGCGTGAATAGGCTCAGTGTGCGCAGGCTCGAGCTGCTCAAGCGCGCCACGAACAAGAACGATGAGACCGAGCACGACGCGCTGTAGTTGCTTCTCTTTTCGGTTAGTTTATTATCTAAGTAGGATTACAAGCGTCGAGTGATTCTGAACTTTCTAAGTATGATTAAAGATTGAGAGATTCTGCTTTTTGCATTTCGAGGAAGTGATTTCAACTCCCTCCCCCCTAAACGGTTGAAGACAACAATGAATCAGGAATGGCGACCGCGTCATTCACGCGCAGCCACTGCATGCTAGGCGGCGCGGACTTCTGCGAAGATGTTTCGCTTCGAGCGAGGAACTGCCCGAAGAAGATAGCGCTGCATTCGCCCCGGTTCTTGGAGAGCGTCTGCAGAGGCGCACGGTTGAACGCGCCATGCGTTGTCATGTAGCCTCAGATGCTCTTCCCAGCCGTGCAATGCGCACCCACTTGCGACAAAGCACTGAGTGCATACCTCGAGAAGCTAAAAGCATATGTAGATAATGCATATGGAAAACATTGTCATTTAGCAACTGCTTTTGATACACAACAATTTACTTTTTTGTGATAGAAAGCGTTGGTCAATGTGTGCATATTTCCTTACAAACTTCAGGCTAAAAAGCCAATATATTTTATATGCAATTTACTAAATAATTACATAAAAATTCATTTAAAGAACTGGACTGCGACTCTCAAGATGACCCTTATTTTCGAAAATGTACTTTGTATCCTTCCCCAACATCCAATCACCATCGATGATGCGAGCATCTCCAAAGCCGACACCTTTGAGCTGGTTGCTTCAAACTGCACACAATGCTCATGCTCACTCATCCAAACCATCCAACCGTCCATGCATCAAAAAACGCAGAAAAGCGGTCGGTCGTGAAGTCGGGACCACGGCTGCCACATAAAACCTCAGAACCTCACTTCAAGCGCGGCCCGCCGCCAGCCTCTGTCTGGCCCAGCCAGCGCCACCGCTTGCTCGTCGGCAGATCCAATCCAGCGGTCACTTCGACTTCGTCCCTCCAGAAGCGCACGCTCGTAACAAGCAAGCCCCTCCGCCATGTTCCGCAGCGCGCTCCTCAAGCGCTCGCCGGCTGCGCAGCTGCGCGTGGCCGCGAAGACCCCCGCCACCACCAGTAGCCTGCTGCGCGCGTTCTCCTCCGACCGCTTCCAGCTCACGGACACGTTCCTGCACCGCCACCTGGGCGTGAACGACGGCGACCGCGAGCTCATGCTCAAGACGATCGGCTTCCCGAGCGTGGATGCGCTCATCGACGCCACGGTCCCCAAGGAGATCCGCCTCGCCGAGCCGCTGCGCCTGCCTGAGCCTCTCACGGAGAGCGAGGCGCTTGCCAAGCTTCGCGCGATCGCGAACAAGAACAAGACTATCAAGTCCTTCATCGGTATGGGCTATTACGACACGCTCACGCCGTTCCCGATCCAGCGCAACATCCTCGAGAACCCGGGCTGGTACACGTCGTACACACCTTACCAGGCGGAGGTCTCGCAGGGTCGTCTTGAGATGCTGCTCAACTTCCAAACCATGGTCATGGACCTCACGGGCATGGACTTCTCGAACGCCTCGCTCCTGGACGAAGCCACGGCTGCGGCTGAAGCCATGTCGCTTTCGCACGGCAGTGCCAACGGCAAGCGCGACTCGTTCTTCGTGTCGTCGGACGTGCACCCGCAGACCATCGGCGTTATGAAGACCCGTGCGGAAAACGTCGGCATCAACCTGGTCGTCGGCAACCCGCTCACGGACCTGAAGCTCGGATCGGACGCTGCGAAGGAGTTCAGCGGTGTGCTCATCCAGTACCCAAACACGTTCGGCGACATCCACGACTACCGCGACTTCGTGTCGGCCGCCCACGGCAGCGGTCTGCTCGTGTCGGTGGCCGCGGATCTGCTCTCGCTGACCCAGCTAACCCCTCCAGCCGAGATCGGCGCGGACATCGCCATCGGTTCGGCGCAGCGCTTCGGCGTGCCAATGATGTACGGTGGTCCTCACGCCGCGTACATGGCGACCACGAAGAAGCACCACCGCAAGCTGCCAGGTCGCATCATCGGTGTGTCCAAGGACTCGCGCGGCGAGAATGCGCTGCGCATGGCGATGCAGACCCGTGAGCAGCACATCCGTCGTGACAAGGCCACCAGTAACATCTGTACCGCGCAGGCGCTCTTGGCGAACATGGCTGCGGCGTACGCGATCTACCACGGACCGGACGGCATTGGCCGCATCGCGGACCGCGCCAACTATTACTCGGCGACGCTGGCTGCCGGTGTCGAAAAGTACACCAAGGCTTCCGTACGCAACCAGCACTTCTTCGACACGCTCGACATTGACGTGTCCAAGACCGGTCTCTCGGCGCAAGACGTGCTGGACCGTGGCTACGACTTGGGCGTGAACCTACGCTTGATCGACGATTCGCGCGTCGGTGTCGCGATGGGCGAGAGCGTCGGCCTCGAAGACGTGAAGAACATCCTGCTCGCGCTTGGCGGCGAGGGGCTCAGCAGCGCGGACGACCTGAAGGCGCTCTCTGACCGCGCGGACGAGATCCAGAAGACCAGCATCCCAGCGTCGCTCAAGCGCCAGACGCCGTTCCTCGAGCACGGAATCTTCCACAAGTACCGCTCGGAGACTGAACTGATGCGCTACCTAAAGCACCTGGAGGACAAGGATCTCGCGCTCAACCGCTCGATGATTTCGCTCGGCTCGTGCACGATGAAGCTCAACTCGGTGTCGGAACTGACACCGGTGACCTGGAACGAGTTTATGAACGTGCACCCATTCGTGCCAGACAACCAGGCGGGAGGCTACTTGGAGATGATTGAGACGCTGAACGCGACGTTGGCGGAGATCACAGGCTTTAGCGCCGTGTCCACGCAGCCAAACTCGGGTGCTCAGGGTGAGTACGCCGGTCTCTTGGTGATCCGCAACTACCAGCGCTCGATCGGCCAGGGCCACCGTAACGTGTGCCTGATCCCAGTGTCTGCCCATGGCACGAACCCTGCGAGTGCGGTCATGGCCGGCATGAAGGTCGTGGTCGTCAAGTCGGACGAGAACGGCAATGTCGATCGCGCCGACTTGGAAGAGAAGGCGAAGAAGCACGCGCACGAGCTCAGTGCGCTCATGATCACCTACCCGTCGACCTTTGGTGTGTTTGAGGAAGGCATCAAGGACATGTGCAAGCTGATCCACGACAACGGCGGCCAGGTGTACATGGATGGCGCGAACATGAACGCCCAGGTGGGTCTGTGCAACCCAGGCAACATCGGCGCTGACGTGTGCCACTTGAACTTGCACAAGACGTTCTGCATCCCTCACGGTGGCGGTGGTCCAGGTGTCGGCTCTATTGGTGTCGCTGCGCACTTGGCTCCGTACTTGCCTGGCCATGTCGTCGCCCCAGTCGGCGGTGAAGGTGTGCAGACTGTGAAGAAGAGCGAGTCCGCTGTCAGCGCTGCTCCGTTCGGAAGCGCCGGTATTTTGCCGATCTCCTGGATGTACATCCACATGCTCGGCGAGGCGGGCTTGAAGCAGGCCACCTCCCACGCCATCTTGAACGCCAATTACATGGCGAAGAGCTTGGAAGACCACTACGACATTGTGTACCGTGGCAAGAACGGCACCTGCGCGCATGAGTTCATCATTGACATCCGCCCATTCAAGGATGCTGGTATTGTCGAGGAAGACATCGCCAAGCGTTTGCAAGACTTTGGTTTCCACAGCCCGACCATGTCGTGGCCAGTGGGCGGCACTTTGATGATCGAGCCAACGGAGAGTGAGAGCAAGGCCGAGATGGACCGCTTCTGCGACGCCATGAAGATCATTCGCCAAGAAATCGAAGACGTGCGCACCGGCAAGATCGCTGCTGCGGACTCGCCATTGAAGCACGCGCCTCACACTGTCGACGTCGTGACGGCTGCCGACTGGGACCGCAAGTACTCGCGCCAGCAGGCTGCATTCCCAGCTGCGTGGCAGCAGGGCGGCAAGAACAAGATGTACTGGCCAACCGTCGGACGTGTGGACAACGTCCACGGCGACCGCAACCTTGTCTGTAGCTGCCCACCACTGTCGGACTACGAATGAATAGACTCAGAATGACATGTGCATACGTGAAGCTAAGGCTTTTCAATACACCCACGCGTTCGCTCGCTGCGCAATATCGTACCACGAAAGTTGTCCAGCGTAGCTGTAACGAGTGGGATGAATGAAAACCCTTCAGTAACACCATTTTGCCCGCACTTTCAGCGGTTGAGGAAATACAGTTTCATCTTTCTTACTCAACTTGTTGGTTCACAGTTCTTGAGTTGTGTTCAGAATGGCATCTCCCGATTTGCTGCCAGCTTCAGGTGTCAGCTGTCACTTCAAAGGAGCAAAGAGCAGTGTCGGGTTCGACTGGAACAATATTTCCTGGACCGCCAAATACTCGAAGCTCTTCGATTGAATGTTCGTCAAGACCCGCGCGATGCTTTTCGTGAACTGCGGGGTTTTGCTCGTGTCGCGTTTCCTGCCGTCTTGCCGCATTTTGCCCTCCCACCCGTTGATACCGCAGAGCGTCAGCCACTTTGATTCTTTCAGCATCAGTGGATCGTACTTCTTCTTCGTCACTGGGTCGTCGAAGGACGAAATAAACCCTGACAGCTTCTCATAACTCTTTTGAGGCTGGTTTCACATAGAGAGTTGTGAATCTGCGTCCGACCAAGTACCATCGTGAATTGCAAGAACGAGCGAGCAACTATTGGCTCTCACTTACCCGGAACCAGAACACCGTTCCTGCTTCTTCCTTCAGCGTCAGCATCTCTAGAAAATCTTTCTCAAAGCACATGTATTTGTAGTCAAACTGCTGCTTTTGGAGATGGTTATGCGTATTGAAGACCCTGTTATGATACAAAACACGTCCAACTCGTGAGAATGCGTCAACACAGCTTTTGGACTTCAAATACAACGTCTCACCATTTTCTCTCGGTGTCGAATACAAATATCGCTGGTTCCAACACATCTCGCGGGACAAGCTGATACGTTCGCTCGAGCTCCGTGATCGAAAGGAAGACGGTGCGATTTGGACAAGGCGGATGCGGCCATTTCAGCGACGGTGGTCGGCTGAATTGGCTTAAGTCACCACTTGGAGGGAGAAAACCCTTCTTCTTGGTCTCGAGCTTCAATTTCGCTTGGAAGTTCGCGAGCTCCTTGGTGATTGACACCACTTGCGCGACCTCTTCTTTCCGCGTCGCTTGCTGAAGTCGCTGCATTCGACTTTCTTTCATCACATGCTCTTGAAGCCGAAGCATCTGGATAAGCCACACACACGATAATAGTGAGGGAAGCGCAATCCTCACGCACTTACCACACAGAGAACGACACCACTCGTACGTACGAGCTCCTCAGGCTGCAACTTGGTCTTGTACGCATTTCTCGCTTTCAACTCTGCGCGCAATTCGCTGGTGGACATCGCCCACGGATCGCAGATCTTGCCCATCGATGAAAATCGCAGATAGATAGTGTCGTTGTTCATGATATCTGCTCATAGCTCATAGGCAACGATGTCACACCTCCGATAGCATTCATATCCCCACACATTCAATATACATACACGTCACAAACAAAAAGGTGGCAGAACTCACAGTACGCATCGAGAGTTCCGTCGAGACGCAACAGTCGGCCTTTGAACGTAAAGAACTGCTCTTCAGCAGGCAGCTGGATGTAGGGGCTCTTGGCGATCGCCCACTGGTTCACTAGAAAGTCTTGGAGCTCCTCCACCTTTGCAGTCGGGAGTACGCGCGTTGGGAATTTCGTGGCTTTGAACGGCGGCGGCGGGCCAGTGTACTTGCTGTCGTCGCTCTTTTCCGGTGTCGACGTAAACATGGGTAGCTGACACGTTGACACGAGCACCGTGATCAGTTGCTCTTGCTTATCGCCGTCCTTCTTGACCGCCTGTTGTTGCGCAATGGAGGACGCCATCTCTCTCTCTCTCTCTCTCGCTAAATTATACTCTCGGTGTTGGCTTGCCGACTACACGCATCATCAACAGACACTTCAACTTCGGAGATGCACTTTCAAAGCCGGTAGACCGGTTTTAACAGAGCGGGTCAGATGGGTCCTTCTGACTGAAAACCCGAGCTGAATCTAACCCGCGTGTAAAGGAGTGAGGTCACACAAGGGACGCTCAACAAGCAGGCGTTCTGTTAATATAGAAAGTCCAATACAAAAGCTGCGCGTTTGCAAACCAAATCCTGGTTGGCTCGGATTCTGGACAGTTGTGCTCTTTATGCAGCAAACCCAAGCTAACAACCGTGCATTTGCAAAACAAATACGTGGCAGATTCGTGGCTACACGTGTAATTTCCGTGAAACCTTTCAGTTCTGTTGTGCATAAGACTGACTGCCAACTCCCCCTTCGCTCGCTCTTCCACATTTCCGAAGCGAGCGAGCGACAACAAAAGGAAAGGAGCTCTTCGCACCGACGACTGCGCTCTCTGAGAGATCGCTCTCCCCTCCCTTCCTCCCCCCCCTTCCCCTCTGTCTGTGTGTGAGAACGAGAACGAGAACGAGCCAGGATGGACAAGACGCTGCTGACCCGAGCCACCAGCAAGGAGGACTCGCCCACGCCCGGGTACCTCTACGGCGAGATCGCGCGCATGACGCAGCACTCGTACGACACGTGCTCGAAAGTGCTCGACTTCCTCATCTCGCGCGTCAAGAACAAGCACCACACGATCAAGTTCAAGGCACTGCAGGTCATCAAGCACGTCTGCCGCGATGGACGTGTCGACTTTAAGCGCGAAATGCAAAAGCACATCCCGACGATCAAGGAGTGTCTCCGTACGTTCACGGATATACGTGCGGTTTCTTGATGTGTGATAGCTTTACTATGAATGCTGACTGCTTTTGGTCGTTGGTGCGTGATGATACAGAGTTCCGTGGTCCTCCGGATCCGTTGAAAGGTGATGAATATTACCGTCGCGTGCGCGACTCGGCAAAAGACGTGCTGGATGCGATTTACGACACGGACAACGCTCCGGGCTTGGGCGGCATGGGTATGTCTGCGCGCATCCAGGGCGTAGGCAACCCAGCTGAAAACGCTGGCGGAAGCTCGGGTTGGAGCTCCAAGATCTGGGGCAAAGGTTCGGGAGGCGACAACCTGCCAAACGTGCCGATCGCTGGTGGTCCGACGATGGCGGCTGGATACGGTGGGCAGGGTCAATACGGATACCCAAGTGACCCAAACCAAGGAGGCTACGCTGGCCCACAGGCGCCGAACTCGTATGGCCAACAGCCTCCGTACCAGCCTGAGTACCCGTCGTTTGGTGGTCCAAATGCTCCGCCAGGAGCTCCCACTCCATACGGTGGCCAACAGCAGTACGGCGGACCGCCACCACCGTTCAACGAGCAGAAATTTTCGGGTATTGGAAACCCAATGTACCAGGATGCGAGAGGTATGTGATCCAGTCACAGAGATGGATTATGAGTATTTCTTGCTCTTAGCGTCACAAGTGAGTACTCACGATTGATTTCTTATTTGGGCATGCAGACGAGAAGGGGTTCTTCCAAGGCTTGAAAGAGAAAGCCGCCTCGAGGTTTATCAAGTCGGATGGACGTCCTGGCGGTGGCATGAACGGTGCTCCACCTGGGTCGACGAACCCACCAGAAGGGTGGAGCTTCGCTACCAACCGTGGACCTACGAGTGGCAACTATGGACCTTCAGCTGGCGCGTACAACCCGGAAGAGACGTACCGTCCATCGAACTATGTCGGTAGCGGCTACCGTGCTGGGTCCTCTGCGTACGGTGGTCCAAATGAATCACGCGAAATTGTGAGCTCTCAGCTGCGTGAGAAGTCTTACGGTATGCTTTTTGGTATCCTTGTGTGCTGGGCTGCTTTCGCTGATCGATTTGCGCGGTGATTTCTAATGTTTATTTGGCGTTTGATGTTTGGATAGATGGTGACCGAAAGAAGGGTCGCGTCGGTGGTGCTTGGGGCGATGCACCAGAGTCTACTCCGCCACCTCCTCTCGTTTCCATGTCCAGTGGTGGTCGTGACAACAGAAACCCTAGCTTTGGAAACAACGGCAGTGGTAGCGACAACCGAGAGTCGAGATCGATGTCCAGAGGTCCTACAGATTACAGCTACGACGCGCAGCAGCGAGCTCCAGCTGGTACACCGTCATACGCTCCTCAACCTGTGCTCACCGGCCAGACGTCTGGTGCCCAATCTGACGGCTCGTACGAGCGCAACCTTGTGAACGCGCTGTGTGCCCCAGGCGGCATGCGTGCGATTCCTCCAAAGGACAAGCTTGACGCGTTCGTGAAGAGTGCGCTGACCCTAGATGCTGAAATCGTGGGGCCAATCTTGGAGGACTGTCTCGCTGACCAGCAGTGGACGGTCGTCTCTAAGGCCCTCGCGACGATTGACACGTTGCTGAAGGCTGATGGCTGTGAAGACTTCTTCGACTACTTCTCTGAAAACTATAGTGAAATTGAAGCGTGTGCGCAGTCCGACAAGGCTGCCATCAAGGATCGCGCGGTCAAGATCTTGAGCACCATCGGTCAGTCCACGGGAGTTTCTTCGGCGCCAGCTCCAGCTCCAGCCCGACAAAGTGCTTCGCAGAAAGCACGCGGAAGTCGGCCATCAAGCAACTATCAGCAGCAACAGCAACAGCAGCCACAGGCAGACCTCCTGGGTGACTTCAGTGACCCTGCTCCTGTGGACAACGGAGGAGACATTTTCTCTGGACTGCAGACTTCTGCTCCGACTCAACAAGCGCCAGCGCCAGTCGCAAACGATGTCATCGACATGTTTGGTGGCTTGAGTCTCCAGCCAAGCGCGCCAACCAGTGCTCCAGTTGTGGAAGCGCCAAAGCCAGCCGCGCCAGCTCCAACTCCTGCGCAAACAATGGTGCTCGACCCTCTGCTCGAACCTGTGCCGACGCCAAACCCATTGATGAACAGTGGCTTCGGCGGAATGAACATGAATATGATGGGCTACAATGCTCAACCACAGATGGCCCAGATGGCTCAGATGCAGCAAATGCAACAGATGCAGTACATGCAGCAAATGCAGCAGATGCAGTACATGCAACAGATGCAACAGATGCAAGGTGTGGGCGTCGGCGCCGTCCAGATGGCGCCTGACGCTCGAGCTCGTATGGGATCGCAGGTGATCGGCGCAGCGATGACTCCAACCGGCTACATCGCGAAGACGATCCAAGAACCATCGGACGAGTCGAGAGGAGATTCGGGATTCGGGTTCATGAAGAAGAAGGACGACTCGTTTAATTTTGTGATGGATGCGATGAAGAACAGTTAAGCGTCGCTGTAAATTAGTCTCCATTTTGCGAACTCGACCCGCGCGTGCTCTGGTGGCCCGCTCGAAGGCGCCACTCCTTGCCGCGGAACCCGATTACCCGCGCTTTATCATGAAGAACGAAAGTAGAAGAGAATCAAAAAGCACACCTAGTTCAAAGCAGGAGGAAAGAAGTAAGGGTTAATCGAATTGTTCTAGATGTCAAGTGCGTTTCATTTCCTTACCTAGCTGTCATCTGCTACATGGCGACTTCTTAAGCAGCTTCCGGCATTAAGATGTTGGCATCTACGAAGACGCGCAGCATCGTTTGGATCTCGTCCAGGGTCTGCGCCACGATCTTTCCACCAGCAGAGAACTGGAAATCTTCCTCCTGCATCTCAGCAAGAGCCTCAATCAACGCACTGCATGCCTGCGCTCAGGTATCATATTAGCCAACCCGCTTTGCTCTCTCACACAGCACGATACTCGACGAACCTCTTCGCAAATGTCGTTCGCCCCTACATTGCTCTCTGAAGTTGTTTGCGCCAGGCTGGCGAAGCACAAGTAGACCATGACTGCATGGCGCACCATTTTGAGAACGGATAAGCTTGTTTTGTAGCAGATTTCAAGGAGTTCGTCAAGTTTGTTTTCTTCTTCTCACCTTGAGAGATGCATTCGATCAGAAGAGAGTTTCCCTCTCCCTCCTCGCAGGCGACCAGAGCATCCACGAGCGTTCTCAGCAAGCACTTGCGCGGCTCCGAGTGAACTGTAAACCTGTGCAGCAACTGGAAGACGCGCGCAGCCTCCTCCTCTCGGTCACCCACCGAATCTCCTCGCGCCGTCTGAAGGTCCTGCAGACACTCGTGAAGAGCAGAAAGGAGGTCGTCCACTGTCCAATCTGTTTCTGCTCTCGCTTCCTCGTCGGCTGCTGATTGGATGTAGACGGCGCTCGACGTTACCCCATGGACTCCGGCAGGCGATGTAGGACTCGCACTCGGGAGAGCGATTTTGGAACTGCTCGCTCCAGATGGTGGTGATGACTGGACGGCAGTGCACGTACCCAGCGTCGCGTGCTTCATCGCGTACGTGGCGAGAGCGAAACGCAGAACTACGTTGCCGCCTCCATCTGCGCTGCTGCTCGCTTCCACCATCGTGTCCATTTCCGCTTTTGGTGAAGCTGCTTGCGGAAAAACGGCAACTTCAACTTCCAAAGGTAGTTGCAAGTTGAGAGCCGGAAATTGGGAATACCGGTATGCGAAGGTTCACACGTCGATCTTACCTCTCATCTTGCAACCTGAGGAGATGAAAAAGACAATCTCAAAGTCGAGCTTTTGGGATACATGTACATTGTATTGAAGAGAAGAATTCAATCCCTACGTAGATAGATCAACCAGTGACACAAGAGCGATGGCAGCACGAGCTCTGAGTAGCTTCACAATGCTACCTCTTTGCAAGCGTTGCGTACCTTCACTCCACTATTCCACCATCTTGTTTCTCTTCAGCTTTCGAACGTGCAGATTTGGAATTGACAAACCCAGTCAATCATTCAATCACCAGTTGCGGCCTTCGCGGAGTTGGTTCGAGTTTTCTCGTTGGTTGTTAGGGCTGCCTGGCGGTCCCTGCTGCGTTTGTGGAGATCCGTGCTCCTCGGGCTTAATTGGACGGAAGGTTCCCTGGCCAGGCTCCTTCAACTCCGCGTTAGAGGGTCTCGAGTTTGAGGGCTTTGGCTCCTCAGCCGAAGGAGCTTTCCACCACCACGACTGCGGTGTGTCAATTTTAGGAGCTAACATTCCAGGAATACCACCCTCTGATCCACTTGGTTTAGGCTCTCCAGACTTCATAGTATTACCAGACTTATCATATTCATCGTGAACTGGCTCAACAGCGTCAGGCTCAGTAGCGTCTGGGTTGCCAGGTTCCATGGTGTCAGGCTCAGTAGCGCCTATGGCGTCTGGATTGACAGGCTCGAATGTCTCGGGCTCAGTAGCGTCTGGGTGACCTGGCTCGAAAGCATTAGGCTCGGCCGCCTCCGGTTTCGTGGCATCAGGAGCGGCTGCGTCCGGCTCAATAACACCAGGTGCGGTTGTTTCCGGCTCAGTGACATCGGGCTCAGTTGTCTCGAGCTCAGTGGCATCAAGTTCCGTGGCATCAAGTTCTGCGGCATCAGGCTTAGTTGTATCTGGGTCAGTAATATCAGGTTCTGTGGTGTCGAGCTCTGCGGCGTCTGGCTCGGTAGTGTCGGTGCTAGTGAACTCGTCAGCAGGTGTCTCAGTTGGATCCGTCGGGCTGTATCCTTCGTCAGTCGAAGTGGGGCTCTCAGTGGCGTCGCTTGGAATCGACATGTCTTCGCCAATTGGGATATCGGTGCAATCTGCGATGACGTAGTCCTGCCAGCTCGGATCCCAGGCAGCAGTACGGGCGACGCTCATTGTTCGTCATGCGATACAAAGCAGGGTCGTCTTCGCTGCACTTGATGGTCTTCCCCTCTTCGATCCCGAAGTTCGCACTTCGAAACGAGCTGACTCTCGCCGCAGTCTGAGCCAAGGTTGACTGAGCGATTTCATTTCCGCCAGACGAGTGAAGCACGGCCCCAGTGACGACGGCGGTCGTGAGCAGCGCAGTGAACCCGAACACTGCTCGCTCTCTTTTTCGCTTCGCAGCGATCGCGCGATTCTCCAGTGTGATTTGGTTCTCAGTGGAAGGATCCAACTGAGTAGCCCTTTCGTGATCGGTTCCATAGTTTCCCCAATTCATTGCTCCTGGTGTCTGGCTTCTTGAGCTATCACTTGCCAACGCCGAGAGAAATTCAGGAGTGACACCAAATTGCTGCTGGCATCAAATAGCTCTCGCTTTGAGGTGCCTGCGCGGCGCGCCTCCTCCTAAAACATAAGCGATCTCGCTGAAGCGCCGCGGGTGATGCAGTGTTGAGATTCCTGCTGATTGGAAAATGACTGCGCGCTCAATGCGGAGGCGATGCTTCGTAAGTTGACGATGAAATAGGAGAGCTCACAGCCGTCCAATTTGGAAATGAGTGGATCGAAAATCCCGATGAATGAAGGATCGCGCAGCTTTTCATCTCTAAGGGTCGCAGCAGCAAGCACAGATGGACTCGTTGGTGGCGGAGGGGAAGTAGCTCTTGAAGGGAGTGCCTGTTTAAAGCATAAACATATATTTAGGGTAAAGTCATAGATAGATCATGAGAATTATTGAAGCACGCAGTCTTCTCTGTTGCCTAAGAACGAGTTCGCTTTCGCCTTCTTCATCTCCGCAATCGCTTCCTTCGCCTCCAACTGCTCACGAAGGGACGACAATAGCGCTTTCTGCTCATTCAGCTCGTCATTCAGGACCGCCAACTGCTCATCCTGTTCATTTTTGAGCGATCGAATTTCCTGTTTTCCACACGCACGAACAACCACCCACACATCAGTATGATTAAACGACAAGCAAGCAGCAACCTTGCAAAAGCAAACCTGAATGGTGCGGTCTTTCAGCTCCTCTTGTTGGTCTTGATACTTGAGGTTCAGCTCCGTCGATTGCTGCTGACTGATCTTCTCGAAACGAAAGATTTCTTTCATTTGCTCAGTGTCTTGCTCACCGAGTTGGCGCTCAAGATCAATGATTTTCTGCAAAAACTGCTGTTGGTTTTGGAGGAGATCTTTTTCTTCGCGGTAGAAATTGCGCTCGCTCTCCAACAACTGCCGGTTCGCTTCCAGGCGTTCGCTTTCTCGACGTGCTTGCGAATCTCGAATGGTCTCCTCAAATCTCCTGCGTTCTTCCTTTGACTCTTCGAGTTGAGCATCCAGGCGGGCGAGTGCCTCTTTGTGGAGAGATGAGAGCCGCTCAATCTGGAGTCGGGTTCGTTCGACTTCGGACTCCTTGGTTTGAATCTCGTCGTGAAGGGTATTCTGCTCATCAACAATGCGCTCTGATATTGACTGCAAGGCACGCTCGTATGACTCTTTTTGCTGAGCTAAGACTTCCTGAGCAGCTCGGACCTTGCCTTCGATGGATCGAAGAGTCTGCTTCAGCGCTCCGATCTGACCTTCCAGTTGTGTTTCTTTCGCGCGAAATGAGGTTTTCACTGCGGTGCCCCAGTCGATGAGTCCGTCCACCAACTTTTCTAAGAGGAAATCACCAAGGACAGCGGACTTGCTTGGTCCAAGTGCTCGCTCACGGTACTTTACAACAACTTCTTCAATCAATGCGCGCGACTCCGTCAAAGTGTTCTGCAGAGCTTGCGCACCGTCGTTGTCAGAAGAGCCGGATACGTTGTCAAACGATTCCTCTTTCGGCTTGTACAGCTCGTCTAGCAGCGCCTTGTTGTACACCACGGACAACTGCTCCGATTTCGCGTACACATCCTGCAGGGATTCCAGCATGTACTCCGAGAGCTGTCCCAGATAAGTCTCCATCGATGAGTTGGCCGAAAGGTCCTCTCGTTGTAGCTCCTTTCCAGCGATTTTACGTGCTTTCTCGTACAGCTCGTTGACTGTCGACTCTTCAATTGGACGAGGATGCGTTGTGTGATTCACTTCAACTGGTTCTACAACATTCAGATAAACATGGTGAGTTGTTAGCATAAAAAGTGAATAAGTGAGTCTTGTCAAGAAAATACACACACAAAAATGTACTCACTCATAGCTTCGGCAATGGCACGTTCAAAGTGCTCTTTGAACAGATTTTTGGCATCTTCAAGAGCCTCGTCGCACTGGCTTTCCATCACACGGTCCCAGACTGTTGCGATCACAGGGCTTGATCCACTGTTAAAGGCATCCACATAGTTCTGGGCGAGCGACACGAGCATCGTTCCGTTCAGCAGACTCGACATCATCTTCTTCGGCTTTAACGACGAAAACACCTTGCTCTTCAGCACTGTCATTTGCTCTTGGAACTCTGGTCGCAGTGATTCGTAAGGCTGATTGATCAGATCTCGAAGTAGATTCTCATCGTTCAGCGGACGAACCATCGTGACGCAGTCACGTGTGGGGAAGAAAGTCGAGAGAAGAGTTCGGATCCGGTTCTTCTGAGCGATTTCTTCTGTCATCGGTGGCTGGTGTTTTAGTGCACTTTCAAAATAATCGCGCGGAGTCATCTTGCGTCCTTCCTCTTGCAGTTTCAAGGTAAAATCGCGCACGACCCACAAGAAGTCAGGAAGGAATGCAGCCAGCTCGCTTCCTGTAGAAAAGAACGTACAAATAAACATGAATCAGTGCTGATGCTATCGTGCCAATACTACATAGCGGTCATTTGTATGTGCAAATCGACTACGAACCTTCACTGTTGCCGTCTTCGTCGCTTGATGCATGGGCTTTCGCCTGGATGTACTTGGTCAGGTTCACGACCAGCGACAGATCCTCAATCGCACTCGAATCAATCACTCCGCGACTGTTGTAGATGAACAGCGACGAGAGCAAGAGCGCAAGTGCGAAGATGCGCGTGTCCTGTGTCTGCGATCGCTGGGTCGACCCGAGTCCTTCCGTGTCCATAAACACGATCGTCGTATCCTTCGGTAAGTGCTTGAACGCACTTTCTGCAGCAAGGTCTGCAACCGCTGAGAGCTGCACGGGTTGACCCCAGATCCAGATCCCTTTCGTGCACGCATTGACCGTCGCGCCGACATTGAACATTGCTTCGGCACGATCGCGTCCTAGCAGCAGGTTGAGCAAGTACGACTTGCCTGTTCGGTAGAGCCCCGCGATAGACACGACGGCGACGGTGCCTTTGATCTGCTTGAGGTACGTGACCGCTTCTGGCGCGATCTCGAACGTGCTGTCCTCCGACAACATCACGAATGGGATGGGCTGCGACAGCAGCGGCACCACCGGAGTCATCGCCGTTGCAGTTGCTGCGCTGGGATCAGTGTCGGTGTCCGTGTCGGCGGATGGTGGCCCCATAGTTCTGCTGCTGACTTGTGCTGGGCGTGTGCGGAATGCGCCAATGGTGATGGCTCCGCTTTTTCTCAAGCAGATGACCAATTTTCAAACAAAAATCTCATCTCAGCAAGGCAATTCATTTTCGACTCGTTGCAGTTTCCACCCAAAATGCACATTTGAGTTGAAATTTATCGATTCAAAATTGAATCGATGCGTAATTTTGTTGTTCGGCACACCGGACAACAAAAGGCGTTCATCAATCATCACTTCCGAAAGAGAACGTGAGTAGCAGCAATATGATGCGCATCGTGCGACTCGGGACCAGTGGCGGCGCAGTGCATGCAGTAGCAACTGCGCGCGTCGCAGACAAAGCACCGATGCACTTGCACGGACGCGTCAGCGCGCTGCAAGCAACTCGCCTCAGTAGCACGACTAGCAAGAGCACACTCTTCCAGCGACGGCTGTGCCACAGCGACCGCGCTCTCCGCGCCACGATGGGTGTGATCGGCGGCGGCGTGCTCACCACAAGCATCATCAAGTGGCAGAACACCGCAGGTGAGAAGATCATGAGCCAGTACAGAGACGACGACGATGAGGATTCGTGGAGCGGCTTCTTCCGCTCGTCCATCGAGAGCATCAAGCGTTCGATAAAGAGAGAGGTGAGACAACGAATCAAAAGCAGCTAATATCTCATAATCCTGGGCTCTCACCGCACCACTAACGCGTTTTTGTCTATTGGTTAGCTGGAAGACGACAATATGAAGGCGCTGGCGGGTATTATCGCTGCCAACACGGTGGTATTCGGTCTCTGGCGGATCTCCTTCGGCAATCCGACGCTAGAGAGGATCATGTGGAGACACTTCGCGTGCTCGTACACTGCCGTCGCGCACGGAAAGCGCCTGCACACGCTGCTCACATCTGCTTTCAGCCACATCACGTTCCCGCATTTTGGCATCAACATGTTCATGCTGTGGGAGTTTGGGCGACAAATTTTAGCGCCAGCGAACAACCGAGACGCGTGGTACAGTCGAGCAGTGTCCAAGTCCAAGTTTGTCGAGTACTACCGCAACAACACGAGCGGCAACAGATCGAACCGCTTGCAGCTGGACAAATTTATGGTGTTGTACTTTAGCTCCGCTGTCGCGTCCTCCGCTCTCAGTGTCGTCGTATCCAGCTTTCGCGGTACCCCAGGAGGTACGAGAGATGACGCTCCTAACCGTATGCTCTCCATCTGCTCATTATGACTGATCTCTCTCTGTTTGGATGTTTCAGTGTTCACTATCGGCGCAAGCGGTGCAGTCATGGGTGTATTCACAGTGTACTGCCTGCTCTTCCCCAACCGAGAGGTATGCGCTCGATTATGCTGTGTGTTGATATGGCTCCCGAATTGTTCTCTGACGATTTATATGCTGTGACATCTGCACCTTTAGTTGATGCTCTATGGACTCGTTGACATCACGGCCGCCGATGCACTGAAGCTCACGACCGTGATGAACTTGGTCGGCTCTGCGTTTCAGCGCAACATCGCGGTGGACTGCGTGGGCCACATCGGTGGACAAACCACCGGACTGGCGCTGAATGAAGCCTCGCTGCTCGCATAGATCTGTTGCAAGTGCAGCCTCCATTTTCACTTCATCCTCGCGAAAACTCCCAGAAAGGAGGCGATGAAGCCCACTGTAGTAGCTTTTTGACGGAACTCAAGTTATGAATCCATAAATGCACTTTAGACGCTGACCAACAACGAAGGCAAGCAAAGGCGAACGTGTTTTGTTGTTTATGTCTCGGAGTGTTTTTGTAGTTGGAAATTGCTGAATTTGTACGTCGATGGCACCGTCTTCGACTCGTATTTTTCGTCACCACACCCCAGCTTTTTAGCGTCTCCAACAGCAAACGCCCCAGAAAGAGACGCACAAGAGGTGGATCTGCACCGCAGGAATGACACTTGCTCATCTCAGAAAATGGCGCGAAACCGGGTCACACGCGCCGCTTATTCAGCCTGCTCCAAGTAGTCCTTGACTTCAGCTGGCGTCAGCACGTGGAACTTCTTATCGTCCTTAATGATACCGACCTCGATGTTGTTCTCATCCATCTGTGCACATAGCAACAACAAGATCAGCGATACTACAATGATACAGTTGCCAGAAGACAAAAGCAGCTTGCGTCGTACCTCGCCTTCGAAGCCTTCACGAAGGGTGAGCAGTGCCGTGTGGATCGCGTCTTCGATTTCGAGGTCGTCGTTGTAACGCTAGAGTACACACACACACACACAAGCAAATACGTGTATCGCTTAACAACGGTCTCACTCACACGCATCGTACGGCTCATTCTCGACAACTGCGTACTCGCTCGAGGAACGTCTTTGCGCTGACAGAGTCCTTGCCGATCGCAGTCGCTTTCCACCCAAAGTACGCGCCAGATGGGTCGATCTGATACAGCTGCGGGCCGTCGTCGTCGAAACCGGCAAAGAGGATCGACACGCCGAATGGACGCACACCGCCCGACTGGGTGAACTCCTGCATGATCGCGGCCAGCTCACGCACGAGGATGCTGGCTGGAGCGTGTTCCTGAAGTGAAATAAAGAGAGCGCGATCAGCTACATTGCCCCCAGTTACAAGCGCGTATCACATAGCGCGCAGTCCTTCGTACCTTGTACTTCTGGAAGTAGGTCTGAGCTTTCTTTCGGGCCTTGCGCACGAGCACGCGGTAGTCTGGACCAAGACCACTGTACACGATACCGGCGTTCTCCGAGAGCATCGCGATCTTTTTGCTCGAGGTCTCATCGACCAGAATCGTTGGCAGCTTCTTCTCGGTCGCGATCACCACGCCGTTCTTAGCTGTTGATGCGAAGAGACACAAAGATACACAGCGAGAGAAAGAGAGAAAGGAGTCAGAAATCGTATCCAAGCATATTCGCCGCCTGTAACGTAATCATATCGTCGTCGCTACGCACACTTGATGCCGAGCGAGGTCTTTCCGCCAGTGTTCACCGCATTGAGCGCGTATTCGATTTGCAGCAGCTTGCCCGACGGGTTGAACGTCGTCAAACTGAACGAGTATGCAGAGTCGGCCATCTTGAGTCGAGTTGTGTTTCGAAGAGCTACATTTCGGTTAATCGCAGTGGCAGCGACAGAATACAAACACATTAGCACGTTGCTCACAGCGCATACTACAGCACGCGTAGCGCACATGTGCACATGCGCACGCTCATGCCCTCATCACCACATACAGAGAGGTCAAGCGCGCAGGCGTCCTCGGCATGTACCTGATCGATATCTTGAGCTGCAAGCACGAAATCCTTCTCCTTCGCCCCCCTCGTCGAACGAAGGCAAAAAAAATCCAAACGCGGTCCGGTTCAGGAAGATACCGGTTTGCCACAGATCCTGAACCGTAAAAAGCAAATACGAACCTTCTATTTAGGCTTCTGCTGTACGTATTACGTGCAACTTGAAGCAGACAGCTACTACTTAAAGCAGACATTTCGAAGATACAGCGGACTCGTGCCAGTTCCACACGATGCCAACTTTTCACGGTCGCACTAGATACCGGACATATATCACGAAGTGAGTATGCTGTATTAGATTCTATTGGAAATACGGATTCGTTTAGACGTTTCGGCTACGGGATGCTATTTATTCATACAAGTAACAAGACTAGTGTCCAACACGCTTTATTCCCTCTTTTCTATTGTGCAACACAGGGAGAAACACAACGCAGCAAGGTCTTCCTTCGACTGACTCAAAAATCTAGTGAGCGGCAAATGGAGAGCGGCCCGATCGGTGCGCTGCGGCGCACGTCCAGCTACGTCTTCTACGAGCGCAACCCGCTCGTGCAGGTGAGAGAGCTGCATCTGCTTATGTATGAGAGCGTGTGTGCATCTACACATTGGCTCATTTACTACTGTCTGTTTGCTTTTCCCTGTAGTGCATTTATGTCGCCATCATGGGTTCGACGTACTACCTGTTCGTCACAGAAGCACACCCGCTGATCCCGAATGGCTACGTGAACGCCTACCACAAGTACGAATGAAAGACAGAGATGTCACGTGCAATGTGCATATGCAGCGGTCTACAATGTGGGGCTGAGTACAGTTGTTGCTGTGTCGCGTAGATGGGTTGCTGCCGTACTCTTTGCCGTCTGCGTTGGGCTCTACGTGTTCATGTGCAGGACGGACCCGGGCGTGATTAACGCGCACAACCTCAGCGAGTGGACGCGGTATCCGAATCACCCCGTGCTCTTCCCTGAGAACAAATACTGTCGCACGTGCAAGACGCTCAAGTGAGTTGAAGCGAAGAGAAAGAGTCGCGGTGTGTTAAAAGCAGTGTTGTATGTGTGGCTAATGACGAATGTCGTGTGGCAACAGGATCCCTCGCTCCAAGCACTGCCGCATGTGCAACCACTGCGTCGCTCGCTTCGACCACCAGTATGTGATGATCCGCTTACAGTTCTCTCAATGCTGTCGTATAGCGTGTTGTGTTTGCTAACTCGCTCTATTTCTCTTTCCGTTCCAATAGCTGCAGTAAGACCCGAGTCTTCTTTGCTCAATATGTTGTGCCTATGGGGATCTACTTACTAATTGATGGAATGCGCTGCCAGTTTGGTTCAACGGATGCGTCGGAGAGGGAAACTACAAGCACTTCCTTCTCTTTCTAGTGGTGAGTCCTCGTCTGTTGATCTATATTCTGTGGCCACGTGCTTGCTCATCAAGGCTGACACTTCTTGCTTTCTTCCTCGATGCAGATTCAGCTTGCGCTTTGCGTACACGTGCTCTACCTCACCAGCACTGTCTTCCTTGAACTCGTACGTGTGTGTCTACACAAGAAAATAGATTATGTTGTGCGCTGACGGTGCTGACCGTGCTGCTACTGCTGCTGGTGTGTTGATACGACGGATACTGTAGACCGCACCGATCCTTGAAGCGCGATTGCGAGATCCGGACGCCGCAGACCAGAACCAGCGAGTGGAGATGACGAATGCGCTCCAGCACATCATTGCGGTACGTGTTTGCTGCTTTGATCTAATCAAATAGCCCTTTCCTCCCATTTCAGCAGTGTCCCTCTCTCACACAATGAGCTGCGCCATTTGTATAGACCAACCAACCGCTTGGGTTCGTCGCGGCGATCTCGTTGATGATCGGCCTGGTGGTCTGGCTGTTCATCATGATGCAGCTGCGCCGCATCGCGCTCAACACGACGGCGAACGAGTCGTTTAAGCGAGATGATCTCTACGACGCGGCAGAGCTGGACGGCGAGACGACGGGGAGACGCATGCTGAGCGTGCTCATGGGGCAGCTGCGCCGCAAACTGCGCAATGCGAACGGAAATGCGAGTGTGCCACCGCGCAGTGTGCGCAAGAAAGAGCTGGACGCATCCTGGGGCGGCATGTTCTCTCCCGACCTGATCCTCAACACGGAGGAGTCGTTCTCCGTGAGCGACGTCAAGTTCAATCCGTACGACCTTGGCGGCTTTTGGCAGAACCTGAAGGACGCGCTGCAGCTGACAGAGCGCAAGGTTGAACACAAACACAACGAGAACTGCGCTCACGGCCATGGTCACGGCCATGGTGGTAAGAGCACGACCATCACCACCAAGGCAAGCAAGAAGAAGAACTGAGCTGCCGGATGGAGCTGCTGATAGACAAGAACAACAAAAGACACAAGGGGAAAAATACATGGGTGTTGATTATTCTTTGGTTCTTTATCTAAAGAGACACACGCAGTTCAATGGGAAACCAAGAGAGAACATCTTAGGTAAAAAGACAATAGAAATGCTGCTGGTGCGTTGTGGTGACTAACGAGTACTACTTGAAAAGCCATTCACGAATGCCCGCTCGCTCGCTTACCATACGCACACATGTCAAACCCAGTTCTCGCTTCCAATCGAACTGCTCTGGCTTCATAGCGACACTTCGCTGTCCACTTGCAGCTTATTGCGCGACGCCTCGTTGCTGCTGCTCAGCGACGACGAAGAGCTCGAGAGCACCTTGTTCATACTGATCGTCGCCTGCACCGAGTGCACGGCGGCCTTGAACTTCTTGCGCGCGTGGAAGCGGCGCAGCTCGGTCAACGCGCTCGTGAGCGGCACGGTCGCGACCTCGGAGTCCACGATCCATCGGTGCTCAAGCAACTCCGTAGCGATCGCTCTGTAAAATACGTAAAGAGCACACGTGAGTTTCAGCATTTTAGGGGATCATACTGGACGAAAGCCAAGCGATTCAAGCTACGCACCTGTTCGTTGGGTCGACGACGAGCATGCGACTGATAAAATCCTTGGCGTCGTCCGAGACGTTGTCCCAGTACGGCGAGTCGTACTGGTACTTGCCCTTTCGGATCTTGCGGAAGAGAATCGGCTGCGAATCGTCGTGGAACGGTGGGTACCCAGCAAGCAGGATGTACGTGATCACACCAATACTCCAGATATCCACAGGCTTGCCGTACGGCGCGCCTTCGAGGATCTCAGGGGCGACGTATCCTGGCGTGCCGCAGGTGGTCACCAGCCCTGCGTCGTCCTTGGTCACTGTCTTGGCGAACCCGAAGTCCGCCAGCTTGATGGACGCATCGTCATCCGCTGACATGAGCAGTAGGTTCTCGGGCTTCAGGTCACGGTGCACCACGTCCTTGTCGTGGCAGTACTTGATCGCGCCGAGCAGGATTTTCACGAGGTCGCGCGCCTCTTTCTCGCTGTAAAACGTCTTCTCCACGATGCGATCGAATAGCTCGCCGCCGCTCACGAACTCGGTCACGAGGTAGTAGTACTCTGGCTCGACAAAGAACTCGCGGAGCGTCATGATGTTTGGGTGGTGCATCTGGATGACACGCGCAGTAGATTGTGATTAAAATGAGCCCACAATCACATTGAATAGCGTATCCATCCATCACCATCATATATATAGAGAGCGCACAACATACCTGCTGCAAGATGGCGACTTCGGTCATGATCGCTTCGTCGTCCTCCTCGGTCAGCTCCGAGCGCTTGATGCACTTGATTGCGAACTTCTCCTTTGAGTGCTTGTGCACGCCCTCGCGCACGACCGAGTACGAGCCTGAGCCGATGACCTTCCCGAGCGAGTAGAAGTTGGTCACCTTGCCCGACTTGGCGCCCTTCGTCGGCTCCTCGGTTACCACGGAGCTGTTGCCCGTGTTCGTGATGAGCTCTGACGCCTTGGGCTGCGGCGTACCAGGCGAGTTGTTGCCCTGCAGACAGAGAGTCACATATATAGCGGTTCGTTAGCTAGTGAACGCACGCGGGGGAGACAACAAGCTCATACACACACACACACCTTGAAGCAGCAGAGAACAAAGTCCAGACAGCCCATCGGTTCAGTTGGAATCGCGAGAAAGGTGCTGAGTGAGCTTTCTTCCTCTTCACGCCGCCACTTGGGAATTGGCTTTGCTTCTTGGGATCGCGTCTGTCTGCGCAAAAGCCGATACAAAAGCCGATACAAAAATGCTGTGGCAAAAAGCCAATACAAAAAAAGTAAAATCCGGCAAAAAAAATCAGTGCAAAAATGCAAATAACAAACGTTTCTTTGACATAACCAACGTTTTTTTAAGAGTGAACCCACGAAAAAATTACCATCTCAGGAAACATACGGATCACTAACATGCCTTTGGTAATAACCAACGTTATTTAAGACTGAACCCATCTCAAGAAAATCCGTTCTCGTATGTGGGCCACATAAAAAATCTCCGATTTATTGTTTTGTCTCTCTCATGATAAACATTCTGAGACAAAAATCAGTTGATAAAACAGCCAATAAACACTCGATCTCTGCTTTTGATGTGAACCACATCACTTACTGTGTGTCACACACCACATGGCACCCTAAATAGTGGACCCTTTGATGAACTGGTTGGCAAGCCATTCAGAATTGACAAGCAACCCACTCGATCAATCATGGCGTGGGGGCAGCGAGCGGGCGTGCAAGACCTGCTGGACCGCCTGCAGCAGCCAGCGACAGCCAAGAGCCTATACGTGCTCAGCACGCGCAAGATCACGGACGCAGACGTCAAGCGCCTCGCCGAGAATATTGCGGTCAACACGCAGCTGGAAGAGCTCTACCTGTCGGGCCACCGCCTCTCGCCAGAAGGGCTCCAGGCGTTCGCAGACTGCATTGCCGTGAACACAACGCTCAAACACCTGTGCGTGGGCCACGACACTCTCGGAGACGAGGGCGCGCAGATCCTCTGCAACGGGATTGCGAGAAACGCCAACTCGGCGCTGCAGGTATGGGATCTGGAGCACAAGTCGCTGTCCTTGACCGGCGCCGCTTCCCTGGGCAAGCTGCTCGAGAGCAACACGACGCTGACCACGCTGACCATCTCGCGCAACGCGCTGGGCGATGAAGCAGTCGGTATTCTGCTGAACGGGCTTCGCGCGAACCCGCAGTCAGCTCTTCAGACGCTGCTACTGACCGACGCTGGCATCACCGGCGCCGTGCTCGACCACTTTGCGTCGCTCTTGGAGCTCCCAACGTGCTCGCTTCAGTCGCTGCAGCTGTCGTTCAACGGGTTGGAGACCGCTGGTACTGCGTTCTTCGATGTGCTGGCGAAGAACACGTCGCTCAAGAAGCTCTACCTGAAGGACTGCAAGCTGAGCGATTCGCATGCGACGGCGCTGGGCAATGCGCTCAAACACAACGCCACCCTCGAAGAGATCGACCTCTCCGATAACAGTGTGACTGAAGCAGGCTGCGCGGCACTCGCCGACGGTCTCCAGCTCAACTCGACGCTCAAGTCGCTCACTCTCGGCAACAATAAATGCACGGACGTCGGCGTCTCGCTGATCGCGCAAGCTCTTGCAGCCAACAAAGCGCTTGCATACCTGGACTTGAGCAAGAATGAGCTCACGCAGAGCGGCATCAAGGCGCTGCTCGAGCTCACCTTGGTGAAGGAGCTCCACGTGTTCAACAACACGATTGGCGCGGGACTGCACGAGCTGCTACCTGCTATCACTGCGAACCAGAGCATCGAGCACTTGGACGTCGGCGCGAACCAGCTGCACGGCGACCTAAGCATCGCGCTCTTCGACGCGATCCACGACCACCCGACGCTCAAGACGTTGGAGATGGGTGGCAACAGCCTCGGCGAAGCTGGGCACGCCGCGCTCGACCGTCTGCGCCAAGCGAACCGTGCGCTTGACGTTGCCGTCGACAAGAACGCCCAGGACGAGAATGGAAACTTCAACTTTGGCGAGCAATAGATTTTTTTGTACAGGTATAGACAGCAGCAGGAGCTTTGCGTGCTCCTGATAAACACGCGTAAGATGGGGACAAGAAGAGACAAAACTTGGGCATTTTTTCACGAGGGGCCAGAGAGTAAATACTTTGTTGGAGAAGTCTTGTTCTTGTATTAATTCATTTGTGGATACGTCGTGCTTTCCTTCAACCATGTCAATCACGAGCCGCTTTTCCCCGTCGAGTTCTGCAATAGAGGTGCGAGCGCGGCTTCTACGACGTCCAGGGAAAGCGATTTCTTGAACTGCGTCAAGTCGTGCTTCATGTCCACCTGCCACTTCTCCACTTCGTGCTGGATGGTCTCGAGAAGAGAGAGCGCGTGCATCTCGTCCTCCTCCGCGAGTGCCCGCACATATTCGCTCCACACCGCGTAGTTCTCCTCAAGTTTCCGCACCGAATTGTACGACTCGGATATACTTGACTCGAACATGCCGATCCGCACTTTTAGAGCCTGGTGGTAGTCGTGAGTGTCACGCACAGTAGTGGCTGCGCGTAGCAAACCAGACGCGCCAAAGATGAAACCGAGCATCATGGCAAAGTACCCCATGTATGTATACAGCCACATGTTTTTCTTCGCTGGCTCGACGGCGTTGCGTTGGCTACTGCGAGATCCACTAGACGCCGTGTTCGAACGACGAGCGGTGTTCCCTTCACGATGCAATCGACCAACATCTTCTGCTCGGGAACGGTTTTCAGACTGCACGGCAACTGGTTCTCTGTTCTTGCCAACATCTGCTGACTTCACACTCCGTTGCAGCGAAGGCTCCATGGAGCTTCGAGTGCCGTTTTCGTTTCGGACGAGAGCTTCAAAGCTGCTGGAATCCTGGCTTGAAAACTGAGCAAACAACGCCGAGCTCCCTGCCATTGTACCTCTTCTTTCAGCTGACGATGGTCGAGAATTACTGGCCTCAGCTTCCCTCAGTATTCCTTGAAACTGTCTCTCCACTTGATCACGATCGAAATCGGCATTTGGCTGCTTCCCAAGTCTTGGTCGTTGCGATGGATAGTCTGGTTGGCGGGATTCATAATGTCCAGCACTGTGCTGGGAGTGTCCACTCTTTCTGTTGGTCGGAGGTCTGACACCGCGTAGATTGTCGTCCCTGCTCTTCTTTTCGGCAGCGCGAGTCTCGACAACTTCCTCATTCTTAAACTCTTCTTCGATCTCGAATAAATGATGGGTCGCATCGGGCCCGCGAACTGGGTACGAGAAGTCACGCCCGACAGAAACTAATTGTTTAGCAGCAGCTGGACTCGTGTCGATTGTATCTTCATGCGAGTTTGGTCGGTGTGGCTGGTCGTTGGCAGCAGAATCCATCCGATCGGCGCTTCGTGGTCGAGCAATCGGAGATTCAGCAACCTTGCTTACACGAGGTTTGAGCGGGAGCCCACGCACATCCACCTTGGTGAGTGCCTGCAGCGTTGCCATGGTCTTCTGAATACCTTTCAGATTTTCCAGCGCATTTTTGGTCAGACTATCTGGGCTTTCTTCCTCACGCCGAACTCGCTCATGAGCATCTGGCACCTTCTCCACGTAATCCCTCGCCGTCGCTTCGCGGCTGATCAGCATTGTCTCCTCAATATCCGCATCGACGGAAGTCGCCACATTTTCATCGAATGCGTTCTCGACCGCAGTTTCTTGAGCGCCGGAGTCTGGTGTGGTTGCAGCTTTCTTTTTTACGGTGGGCATGGTTATCTGCTCTGCAATAAAATCTGCTCTCTGTGACGGCTCTTGTTCAAACACAGCTGAGCCCAGTGAGATCATTGGCGGAAGCGGCTCTTCCTCCTGCGCAAGCAGTGATGCTTGTTCACGTGGCAGTTGCGGATGAGTAGAGCCTGGAGTTTCGTCTGTAATGACTGGAGCAACCGACAGTTGTGGCTCTTCGCTTGGTAGCAGTTGCATCACAGTAGGAGGGATGCTCATAGCAATACTGATTGGGACAGGGACTAGGTCTTGTCCTCTCACCTCGTTTTCATCGGTGCTTGTAGTGGTCTTCCGCCTTGATCGCACGGTTACATTGCTGTCAGATCGAGGTGGAGTTGGCGCAGCATCTGAACTCGGAATTGGATTGTCGAGAAAACGATCACGAACATTGGAAGCTGCCGACAGGTTCTCTTGACCTGCACTCATCGGTGGGCTCTTGCTCGCGAGCGTGAAGTTCACCATTGATAGAGACGTCGATCCACCTCGTCGAGGGATACAACTCGGAGAGTTCTTGGGTTCAACTGGTGGAGAATCTTGGGAGCGAGAGATCCCAAATGCTCGCGAAGCAAGCTGGCTTCGTGGTACTGGACTTTTCGTTGAAGGAGATGGAATTTTCGACTCTTCTGCTTTGAGATCAATTCGCGATCGACGAAAGATATCATCTGGCCTTGTGGATGCTGGGGGTACGGGGATTCCTGTCGAGATCGGTTGTGGCTCTGCTTCGGAGCTCATTGCACTTACCTTCGATGGAGATAGACGGGGGATACCGGACTTCGTTGGCTTTGGTTTTTTGCTCTCATCTTCTTGGAAGAGCTGCCGTGGGATCGATGAATGGGCTGCAGTATCCTTCAGACTCTCCTTGGTTTCCTGGTTCACGCGCTTCTTTCTTGGTGGCGTAGCGACATGAATTTCAACCTCTTGGCTTTCGATGGATGCGCTCTTTTGGTACAGCGAGCGCTGCTTTGCGAGCGTCTTGCTGCTCTTCTCCGTTCTGCCCATTTTCTTCTGCAGCTCTGGGTATTTCTTCAAAATTGCCAGCGAGATGACTGCGTGAGGCTTTTCCTTCAGTAGCAAATCTCGCGCTGGACCGGATGGAATATTGACGAGCTCCCCAACACGCTCTTCCCTACAAAGCGATCGCCATAGCGTGAGCAACGATATCATTCAAAGATTCAGGAGATACGTACAATTGATTATAACAGCAACGTACCACAATGACGCAAACGAGCAGAGAACATCTCGAGTGGCACTCCGCACTTGCTGCGCAGGATCTGGAAGCCCACGACGGATGATTTCCACCACCTCACCGTAATACGGCTCGATTTCTTCTTTCTGCCAGCACGCGAGGATCATGGCAAGTTGTTCCAACATTAACATGCGGGTTTTCTCTGCGTTTTCGCGAAACGAGTGAGTCAGATACACGCCATCAACCACCTAGACAATGTGAGCTTTTGAATCAACGCGCAAGCACAAACTTGCCCTGTGGAGACTGCGCGAAGATCTTCTTGAAAAACTGCAGATCGTATCGAACATGCTCGGATATCACCTTGAATAGCATCGCGCCAGGTTGACGCACAGCACCGGACGCTCCTTTCGCTGTGCTCACCAGCGACGGCAGCAGGTCGTTTGCCAGCTCGCGGAAGTCTCGTTTCATGACTTTCACCATGCGCGCGATATGCGAGCACACTTGGCCGACCAGTTTCGACCTGAACCCTGTAATCTGTGCGCCGAGCTCATTCTACATTCAACGAACGCAAACAACAGAAGAGCACAGTGTCAGTGGGCATCACTCCACAGCCGGTTAACATCATGGCGCTGCACCATGTAAAAAGCCACACTTACGGAGATCGGCAGAAGCTGGCGCGCGACGTCTTGCATCGACTGCTGCGGGCCAAGCGTCTCGATCGCATGCGCCAGCTCGTCCAGCGCGTTCGAGATGTCGCTCCATTCCGCGTCCGCTGTCGCCAGCACCTGCTGCGTTAGCTGCACCTGCTCTCGCATAACAACACCAACAGCCAGCTTTGATGAGTACATACAAGCATACAAGCATGTTGTTGCGGTTCGCCCACGTAAACAAAGCCGTCAAGCTCCATCAGCGCGCACGCACCTGCCGCGCTACACGCTCCATGCTCTGTCGTTCAGTGCGCCGGCTCGTTGCAGTTGCTACAGCGAATTTCACACAAACAAGCAAGCGCGCGCTTTTTCTCGCTTTGTCGGATCCAGCTCGCCATTAGAATCTCAAGTGCGTATATCTGGGAGAATTATAAAGTAGAATGTAAACAGCACATCCGCAGCAATATTCTAGAGTGAATGACATGCCTCTCACGAACTTAGTATTTTTATCCTATTTTAAGGTTTAACAAAAATGGCAAGTTTAATTTTGTTAAGTACGAGATGAAATTTATATTTGCTTCGTGTTTTTCATGCAAAGTCTCTCCTCCGTTTGTATATTTCCAAACATACGCTCAGACCGCTTTTGTATCGACTCGCTGCTGCTGTTAGTTTGTGCGTTAATAAGTTTACGAGTGGCAAAATTGCGCTGTTATGGGAAAGCTTACAAAACGCCATACGATTCACTTTCTTCACTATGGATGGCATTTGGCACAGATTCGTGAAAAGCCCAGTGCCAAAATGCATTTCGGTAGTGAAGAAAGTGAATAGTATAGAGGTTCGTATGCTATGATGAGTGTGCATTTTGGCACAGACTCAAATACAGCGCCTCCATAGTGAATCTTACCAAGTTAATACATGAAAGTAGCAAGGCGAATGAACTTTTGGAGAGTCCCTACAATATGAGCGCTTCAACATTAAAGCTCGTCAGAAATTCTTCTCTCTCCTCTTCGTACTTCTCCCTTCTTCCTCAATCACTTCAAAGCTGGAAGCGCAAAGACAACAGCATAGTGAACAGATCGAGACCCAAGAGCCCCACCGTCATGTTCGTGTTTTGAGCACGACACGTCGAGACTCCTTCAAATGCGTAACTCGTAACCCAAGTGAAATGACGTGTTTGAATGTCATTTCACTCACTCAAAAACGGTTTCTAGTGCGCGCAGCAAGTTTCAATTCACATTGGAATTGACTGCTCAGCGCGCAGATGCAGATGCAGATGCAGATGCGTACGACCAGATCCTCCTCAAGGACTGCCACCTTCTTTTCTTCCTTGGCGGCGGCGAATCTCTTCGATTGCTTCGAGTGTCTCGCCTGCGTGCTGCTGCTGGTTAGTTGGTTGGGCAGCTGAGACAACAAACGCATCGATTGCAAGAGAGCGCGTGTGAAACCGGATTCGTGACGAGGGAGGGAGGGGGTGGTGACAAAAGATCCCTCGAAACACGCGGTTTGCTGAAGACCAAACGTCTTGCCTGTCATTCATTCCTGTTTACAGGCAGCTCTGCAACCTCTTCGCATAGCTCAAAATCCGCATATTGGGATTGCGCGAATTGTATGTAGCGCACCTCTCATGGTATAAGCTGAACAGGGATGAGGTAGCGCGAATTTGGCGTGTTTCTTTGATCAGCGAGCCTGTCAAGGTTAAATCCCGGCTGGCTCTTCCCTTCGCAGAACATCTTGCAATTTGTATAATTCAAAAAACCTTGCTCACATTTTCTGCTATATAACCTCGTTTTCGAGGTGATTCGAGGGGGCTTCTATTGAAGGCAGGCTGAGTTGTCGGGTGCAATGAGTATTGCCATTCACCAACTTGGCGCGACGTCCACACTCCCTCCAAGCGTAAGTCCCTTCCTCCGTCTCCAAGCCGCCGCCGCCTCGTTCACCTCGTTCGCCTTTCACTCGCTTGCTCGCTGTGGCATTGGCATTCCGCTCGCACTCGTGCGTGAAGATGCTAGTGTTTCCTGCTGACTCGCGACGTGAAGAGACGTGTTGAAGTTCGGCAGGAGGACCCCGTTGATGCGCATGGCCAAATCTGACCTACCTGTTTGCCTGTCTTTATCTTCATTGCAGAGAACAACAATAAAAGCAATAACTATGACCGTCGATCTCACGCGCGAACAGATGAAGTCCTACTGGGCCGAGCACAGGTGCGCACCTAACGAATGCCGTGTTGCTCTGTTTGCTGCGATTACCTGATTGAGACTGACGTGCCCGTTGCGATTGCGCTTGTTTCCCGCTACAGCTCGTCGACCACCATCGAGACCATGATGCTCGACACGAACGCCAAGACCCTGCACGAATTGGAAATCCCGGAGATCCTCGAGAAGGCGCCAGCCATGGAAGGCAAGGACGTCCTGGAGCTCGCGGCGGGCATCGGCCGCTACACGGGCATCATCGGCCAGACCGCCAAGTCTGTCACCGCCGTGGAGTTTATTGAAGACTTCCACAACGCGAACGCCAAGGCGAACGGCCACTTGGGTAACATCACGTTCCTGTGCCAGGACGTCGTGCACATGGAGGCGGAGTCGAACTCGTTCGACGTGATCTTCTCCAACTGGATCTTCATGTACCTGAGCGACGAGGAAGTGAAGGCTTTCGCGCAGAAGGCGGTCAAGTGGCTCCGTCCAGGCGGCAAGCTCTTCTTCCGCGAATCCTGCTTCCGCCAGTCGGGCGACGTCAAGCGCGGCGTGAACCCAACCAACTATCGCCACCCAAGCTTCTACATCAGCGCGTTTGGCTCGGTCGTCTCGGAAGAAGCCGCTGGCGCGGGTTTCTTCAACCTGGACTCCTCAAGCAGTGTGTCTGTGTACCGCAAAATCAAGAAGAACAACGGCCAGGTGTGCTTCAACTACACCAAAGTGGTCAAGGAAGGCGACGCCAGCTCAGTCGCGACGTTCCAGAAATTCCTCGATGAACAGCAGTACTCCAACAAGAGTATCACTCGCTACGAAAAGATCTTCGGCAAGGGATACGTGAGCACTGGCGGTCAGAGCACGACGACGGAGTTCGTCGAGAAGCTCAACCTAAAGAAGGGCGAGCGCGTGTTGGACGTCGGCTGCGGCATTGGAGGTGGCGACTTCTACATGGCGCGCCAGTTTGGTGTCTCGGTCGTCGGTATTGACCTCTCGACCAACATGGTGCACCGCGCGCTCGAGACCTCGATGAGCGACACCACCACGGACGTGGAATTTGAGATCTGCGATGCGACTGTCCGCGACTACCCAGCTGAGTCGTTTGACGTGGTGTACTCGCGCGACACGATCCTCCACATCGCCGACAAGGAGGCGCTCTTCGCCAAGTTTTTCAAGTGGTTGAAGCCTGGTGGCCGCGTGCTCATCTCGGACTACTGCTGCGGCGAGCAAGAGCAGAGTGACCGCTTCAAGGCGTACGTCGCGAGCCGCGGCTACCACTTGCTCTCGCCATCGCAGTATGGCCGCGTGCTCGAGACCGTCGGCTTCACGGACGTGGTCGCGGAAGACCGCACGGAGCACTTTGTGGAGGTGCTCAAAGAAGAGCTCGAGCGCACGCTGATCACCAAGGACGAGTTCATCAAGGAGACGTCGGAGCAGGACTTTGACGACATCGTGAACGGCTGGAAGTCTAAGCTCGTGCGCTGCGCGGATGGCGACCAGAAGTGGGGTCTCTTCATCGGCCAGAAGGAGTAAATAAATGGTATAAACACATGGCGATAGTAATCGAGGGAGTCAATGTGAACGCAAACAAGGCAGTGAGTGAGTGAGTGGCAAGCAACGAGGTCTGCGCTTTTCCTTTTTAATGTTATAGACAGCGTCCGAATATAAAGAGAGGCACAAATAGATGGCGTGATGCAATACAATGACCTTGGAATCCTATGTGAACGTTGTTAATACTCAAACGAGATGAAGCTGCTCGAACGTGTGGTGGATGATGACAGCGTTGGGGGGTTTTGCTCTTCTTCGTCGTCGCCGTCGTCATCATCGTGGTTGGCCCGAGTCCACAACAGTCGTGTCCTTGCTTAGCGGATCCAATCTCGCGTTGTGCTAAAATACTGAGTAGATAGGTGCTCAAACCCTGCGTCATCCAGCTCCAACTTGACTGCCACTATCTCCACCACGAGATGTAGCTGCTGACTGCGCCGCCAGGAGCTCGTGCAAGAACGTGACGCCAAACGCGAATGCATCATCACCACCACCTCCAAAGTAGCTCTTCGTGTCTACTCGCTGGAACGCATCTGCGAGGTCCACGCCCAGCTCCAGCTCCACGTAGTAGCCACTGCGTCTACGCACACAAACGTCTTGTGTTGTGGCACCAGCAGCAGCGAAGAGCTCATTGTGGTCCATTTCGAGGTCGAACGCGAGCAGCTGCTGTTGTTGTGAATCCTTCAATATTGAGTTTGCGAGGAGTTCGGAATGGATCCAATTGCAAATCTTTTTTCTGTTTTCCGAAAAGTGTAGCCATCTATTTTTGTATCCAGAACTGTTTCTTTGATGGGCGGTATCTTTGCTAGTTCGCTCGTTCCACACGAGCTGTTGCATTTTCCATACAGATGGTTGGTTGGTTGGTTGTCCATTCACCATTCTTAGAATGCTTCGGCAAACACGTCGAAGTGCGGCTTGTTTGCTTCTGCGCTCGCGTTGCAAGCCGCTACGTGGTCCTTCACGCGCTTCGTGAGCTGCTTGCTGGCGCAGATGAACACCGCGAAATGCTCGCCGTGGCGTTGGCGGTCGGTCTGATCCCCGTATTGCGTACCAACATGTGAGAAGAGCGCGCGCCAGTCGGGCCGAGTGCGGTGCAGCTTCGCCGTCATACAGTAACAGTCTCTGACCTCCAGCGAGCGCGAAGAGCTCCATTGGCGTACCTGGAAAGAGTGCGGGCTTCCCAAGATGTAGCCGGCTGCACTCGTTGGAATATCTGAACGAGACGACGTCAAGTGCAAGTGAATCTCGACCGCGCGATTGTATTTGGAGTGCGACAACACATCCTGGAATTTGTCGAGGATGCTCAGGACCCACTGCAGCTGGTGCGCTTTCCGTGTGGACCAGACAAACACCACCTTCTCGGGTAGCGTTCGCTTATCCCCAGAACGCAATACCTCGGCAGTAACGCTGGCGTTATGTAGCTCCTGGCGCCAGGTGTAGAGAACGTAGCACAACGAAGACAGAAATGGAGTCACTCCGATCCCCGCAGCGATGAAGACCACCACTCTGTAGCGCACAAAGAGCACGGTGGATGTGCCGATTGGGCCATTGAGGCGCACGGCGAGCGCTTTTTTCTCTTGAGCAAGCTGAGTAGCGAGAGCTCGCGTCCAATCGCCGACTTGCGCGATGTGTAGCTGCACGAAATCGTCCTGAGGCGCCGAGCTGACGCTGAACGGATGCCACTCGAGCCGCGATATCGACGGCACCTGCACAAGCACAAACTGAGCAAAAGGTGATGCAAGTAAGCGCCAGTCTACCAGGATCAGTGAGTGGGGGTAAGCACCCTACCATTCCAGGCTTGAGCTTGAATCCGAATGCTGCGGGCTTGGTAAGTTTCAGGAGCACTGTATCGCTCTGGACATCAAAGCTGACGACGCGCGTCTCGGAAAATGCGATTTTGCGCCGCTGGTGGCACTCGCGGAGGTACAGGATTAGCGGAAAGAACAGCCAGTAGGGGGCTTGAAGCGCTCCCATCCATCCCGCCGCTCCGTGGATCTACAGTGACAGAAGATAGAACATCTCAGCAGTAGCTCAAACGCTTCTTTGGATCACGAAATAGATGGACAATGTGTACCAGTAGAAGACCGATGAACGGTAGGAACGCCATGTGGACGATGAGGAACACCTGGTAGGAGCGATCTCGCACACAGGGAAGGCAGAACAGAGTCGCCACAAGCATGAACGCAAGCATGAGCAAACCCGTCCAGATGGGGAATTTCACGAGCATCTCCGATAAAGGAGCGTCGCGTAAAAACTGGTGGTGCTGGTACGCTGACTGCTCCCAATCAGCATTTGAGCAGATCCGAATCATGAACAGGATGCAAATCCACGCCAGCGAGTGCACGATTGATGCTATGAACACTACGGCGCCTGCGAGTTTGTGGAACGTTACGTGCCTCTCGATCGGCGTGTTGGTGATGCTGGAAACGTGTCCAGAAGAAGGTTTGCGTATCCCTCCAAGCAGCAGCAGCGAACGCACTCGCGTGACGCTGTGGTAGCAGATAAAGAGCAACGCGAGCGCAGCGTTGATCAGGGCGCACTCGGCGCTGCCCTTGGCGATCCCGGGCCAAAGCCACACGACCGAGTCCCGCGGGTAGCACGAGAAGCGCAAGATGAACCCGAGGCAGTTGATCGCAAAGTAGATGGTGAGCCACGAGAGACTTACTCGAAGGCGGAACCAGGCGGTCTTGAGCTTCTGGGGTGTTAGAGACCTCGGTTGACTAGTCGGTCCACCAATTTCAGTAGAGATTATGGTAGTAGTTAGATCTGAAGTAGTTTGATCCGAACCATGCTGTTGATGATACTCTGTCGTTGGAGTCAAAGGGTACGCGAGCCACGAGCAATACTCGTCCAGGGTCTGGAAGAACTCGGTTGGCACCTCTTGGTCGAATGGAGAGACCTCCACGCAGAGGTCCGTGGGCGGCGCGAATTGTACTCGAGCGCTGCCAGAGTCGCTAGGACTGTCCATTTTCAGGAATGACCAATGTGGGTGAGGTAGTGATCCATGCTTATAGTGCCTCGAGTAATGAAACAGAGCTGTGTTGCAAATGAAAGGAGCGGGCATCAAACCAAGCGATTTTCAAAAGCACATCAATCAGTAGTATCTCGATTTCGCGTTCTTCTCCATCAATTTCCAAATTCTGATGGGAGCGTCTTCTCTAAAAGCTCACAATGATTTTTATCTACCAAGTGTACCATATCAACACAGCTTTTTGGCCTTCGCTTTTGACTTGCTTGATTACGACGCGCGCGACTGGCTCATCAGTCTCGAGAGATCGTCCTGGAATTCCTTCTCGATGCTCTCCAGACTCTCCTGGCGCTGTCGCTTCAGCAGCGCAATCTGCTCATCAATGGTCAACGTCGCCTGATGCTGAGACTTCGTTCGACCGTTCTCGTCTCTCATAAGCTGATCCAGCGACAAGTGGACCACATCAGTGTGACTCGGACGCATGATCACATGTTTCGGGGACGATTTCTTTCGGAACGATGGGGCATCGTCAAAGCTGAACACCTCATCATCGTCATCGCCGCTTGTCGTGCCCAAGCGAGAGCCACTCATTCTCGAACCATTGGCATAACACTGTTGCTGGAGCTGCTGAAACTTGCGTCTCCACTTTGCAGACTCTTCTTGTCGAATCTTGTCCACTCGGCTCTGCAGCGACTCGAAGCGCAGCAACAGGTCGCGATGCAGTGTCTCCACTTCGATGCTGGCATCACGACCAAAGTTCGTCGCGGGGTCCCATCGCAGGTAGTAGCGCGTCCAAAAGTGCAGCGCTTTGATGGCGCAGCACGGGATAATCACGTCTTCGAACGAGCCCATCTTGCCAATGCGGCTCTGCTCGTCGCTCTCGGACGCCAAGTCAGCATCGGACGCATTCCACATCCCCTCTGCAGCTTCCGACGCTCGCCCACCCATCGGTGTGAACAAGGACGACAACGACGGCCGAGTCGGAGGCGTCGCCGGAATAAGAGGCGATGTTGGCGCTGGGACCTGCGACAACGGAGGAGACCGCGGTTGGGACGGCGGTGACGGCGGTGGCACGACTGAGCCAGTCGACGACTGGAAGTTCGTCAACGCGGACGCCTCCACCTGTTGCGGAAAAGAGAAACCCGAGTCCAAATCGCGGATGATTTTGTGGAAACACGATGATCGGTTGTCCATCATCAAGTCACTCGAGTCCTCTTCTTCTTCTTCGCTGTCGTAGTCGTCGTGGATCCGTCCATCTTTGCCCACTTCTTCTTCTTTCACGCCAACGACCAGCTCTTCGTGCATGTCGTGGATGAACTCATCCAAGTTGCCTCTGCCAACATGCTCGCGGGCTTCTGAATTGTCGCTTTCGTACCCATCCGAAGACAAGCACCCGCTTAGCTGAGACGAGCTATCAGTATGAACCGACGAGCCGTCATTTGCATAACGTCGCTGGACTTGCTCGACTTTCTCGGCGTTGAACTGCTCCGAACCGCTATTTGTGGACGACTTGACTGGGATCTCATAGCACTGGCGTGTCGCTGTCACACTCGACTTCCACTTCTTTCGTGGCGCTTCGTGTGGGTGGTAGAAAGGGTTCTCAATCACCGCGCGATCGATCGTGTTCATGTACGTCCAGAGTGACACGGTCGGATGGTTTGATTCCTCATGGACGCGCACTCGCTCTGAATTGTACAGGAACGTGCCAAAGCGGCACGAATACAAATGATCGAGAATCAGGATCAAGTACCGCTCGTTGAACTGGAACGAGATGGGAAACTGGGTCAGGATCTGGTAGACGCAGTCAATCCACTGAAGAAACACTGGCGAGATCTCGGACGATGCGTTGCTGAGTCCATGGCCCGTGCGATCGCGGAACTTGTGACCGAAGCTGCACCACTCCTTCTCGATCAGCACCTGAAAGCCCTGGACCGTACGATAGTACGGATCCATCATCAGCTGCGCGAGACTCGTGAGCTGTGCCGTGCGATCCCATCCATCGCTGCAGTGGATTAGTACACTGGACTTTTGCTCCTTGACGAGACGAACAATCTCGACAGCAGATTCGAGGATCTTGGACGTGTGCTCCATCCAATGGGTCGAGTCGAGGTGGTCGAGCCATTTCTCATTGTTCTGCTTCCCAATGCACATATCCAACAGTTTGTTGTAGCTCTTTCGCATCGTGTGGATGTTCTCGATCCCCATAAAGATCAACTTGCACTCTGTAAGCACCAGCGACGACTCGATCACCTCCAAAAGCTGCATGCGGTCGCTGCTTGTGTCGTCGTCATCGCCATATGCACTGCCAGCGCTCGTAGGCGCGCCAATGGAATTGAAATTGTTCTCAAAATCACTTGTCGTGGCTGGAGAGCCAGCCATTGTCGACGTCTCTACAGCAGCAGCGGCAGACGCGACCATGTCAGCATACTTCAGCGATGCAGTGGCATGGCGCGTCTCGTAGTGGTCTGTGAGCTCATAGCCAGCTCGACCCACTGTCTTCTGTGCGACAGCATTCTTCCACGGGCGGGCGTCAATGATAACTAATTTGCTAGACGACGGGTTCGCGGCAGCAATCGCTTGGATCAGGAACACATCTTTGTCACACTGCTTCTGACTTAGCCCCACGAGAGGCTGACTGCTTCGACATATCACGGCACCTGTATGGATATCTCGCCATGAGAGCACCGGGATACGTCCTTTCGATCGGAACTTTGCTGCAACAGACAGCACACTGTCAGAAACGGTCGCAGGGACTGCATACAGCGACGGGTACGTCTGGCAAACGCCATACTTCTGGTTGCTCTGGCTGATTCGCCAGCGACTCGAGGAAGACACACCCATGCGCTGAAACTCCGCCACGGGGTTGTACACTTTCCAGCCGTCTTGCACACCGTCAAAGATCTCCATCGACAGCTTAGCAAACTCCTCTTGCGGGCCCGACGGTTCACCGAACGCGTATTGTCGAATCAAAGAGTACGTGCGATCAAAGTTGCTGAACGTCTGCTTCGAGACCAAGCCGCTGAAGAAAAACTGCACGTGACGAAAGTCTTTGCAGACAATGTCGAGCATGCCGCTGTCGGTTTCCGCCATTTCTTTCTTCTTCAAGCGCTCGACCGAGACAATGTTGATCGCCTGGTACGCGTGCACCGCTTCACTGTGGAAATCGCTCGCATACGGCAACTCGTCTTCTTTCACGCTGCTCTTGACATTGACACTCAAGTCTGCCGAGAAGCGCGGGTCCCCTGAATTTCGATCCGCGTCGCTCTTGGCGTCGCCCATCGCGCCAACGTACGGGCTGAACACAATGCGGTAGTTTGTGATATACAGCGTCCCCAAATGGTCTACGCGCTCCATGAAGCGGATCCGCACATTCTCACTGCACACCAAGCCGACTTCGCCCGGAAGAGTCTGCATCCGATAGTCCTGACTCGCGTCGTCGCTCTCGTGATCTCGGTCGTCGTATAGGTGATCTGTGTTCCCAAATTGCGCCGAGAGACGGCGGTTTGTCGGACCCGCCATATCACCAACTGTGCGGCTTCGATGCACTGGCGGCTGGAAGAACATGCCGCTCGCGTGGGCGACCGACTCGGTCATGGCGCGCGCCTTACGTCTCTGCGATGGAAGACTTCCACGGCGCGGCAGCTGATGATGAGCGACACTGTGACCTGTAATCGAATCGCGTGGTCCTTGAGGGAAGAGCAAGTACGTTTCATCTTCGGTCTGCTGCTGCATCAGCTGCTCCTGCATCCTCTCTTCGACCATTTTTGCGTGCGCTTTCTTCGCCGCCACGCAGCACTTTTCACAGACGCGCACGGGCGTGAGGAACCCCGCCGCGACCAGCGGGATTCTCGCCGAAGAGCACGCGTCGCAGAACACGTTCCCGCATCGGCGACAGTGGTGCCGCCGCAGCACGAGCGAGAACGACGAGTGGCAGCCGTAGCACTTCTCTGCGAGACTGTCGGGTATCCACGGCACGCTCTTCTTGCGCTGTGGACGCTGCTGCTGATTGTTGTTGTTGTAGTGCTGGTGCACGTACTGCCCTTGCTGATTGTGCGGCGAATTCGCCACAAAAAACGCATCCCCGCTCGCGGTGGATCCCGACTTTCGAGACGACGACGACATGGTCGACGGCGACGCAGCCACAAACCTTGAAGCCTGCGGCGCAGAAGTTGAAGGCGCGATGTACAAGCTGCCACTGTTAGCGTTGCTGCTGTTGGCGTTGCTACCGGGGGTTCTGGACGCGCTTTGCGGTGTCGCTGTGGTTGTCGCGCGTCGATGCGAAGAAGAAGCCGCCGCCGACGAGGGCGTGGCGGATGAGGTGATCGTCACCGGCGACGTGGAGAAGAGCAACATCGCCTCCTGCTCCATGCTCGTCGTCTGTATCGGAATAGGCCGCGGCTGCGTGACGCCCGCAAAGTCGATCGGCGTCTGGAACGTGCCGCCGCGGTGGTGGTTCATCCTGTTGTCTCGTTTCGCTCTCGCTATCTATCTGTCGGTTCGGTCGGTCTTGACTGAGCACGTCGGGGCGGAACGAGGAATGGAAGAGAGAGCTCGAAAGGCACTCGGAAAGAAGGGGGAAGTTTTTTGTACCCGTGCAGGTAATCCGGGTTCGATCGTTTTGTGAATCGATGAATCGTGAATGTCTGGGGGTGGGACTCGTCACGACTTTGCCTCGACAGGTTCAAGCTGGTCGATCGCCGGTCAGTCTGTATCGCTCGCTCTGCTGCTCACACACGAGGTGAGCGAGTTATTGCGGTCGGCCGCGCACCGGGCGCGCGTGAGGTGGACAGGCAGACAGACAGTGAGGAGACCGCCGTGCGGTTAATGGCACTCGTTCTGGTTCTTCCTTCGTTCTTCGTTCTTCGCGTGCTTGACTCAACCTCAGTCAACTCAAAAGGGAAACGACAGTGAGGAAACAAGCACGGGAAGTAAACCTGCGCAAGAGCCGATCCTGTACTGTTGCGACTTGCTGAATTGATATTATACCTACAAAGAAAAAGAGGATAAAGACACAGTATTGGGACGTACTTAAATGGGTAGATTGTGCCTTAAGTTTACAGCGAGTGCTCCCGTCCGACTGTAAAGTGTTTTCCGCGGATTTCTGTGATGAGCACGCTCCATTTTTATTGTAAAAATATCTGTGTTCCTGACCAGCAATTTTGGCAGACGCAAGAAGATTCTGCTTTCAAACAGCTCGCAATCGCTTTGGGTGCCTCATGTGTCG